>PVKB01004960.1:0-116896 GCA_004027205.1 Ctenodactylus gundi | reverse complement strand
GGCCTCTGTTCGGAAACTCCCCCCATTCGGCTCAGCCCTGGCCCCGCGTGGCCGCTCAGCCAGCTCACGCACAGCCCCACCCGGCTCCCCTCGGCCCGGGAGGGATTCAAACCCACCCAGCGTTTCCGTCCAAGCTTCCTCTTGGGTTTTCATTGGCCCTTGCTTGTGGTGCCAGGATGCAGCGCAGGGCCTTCGCACTAACCTACATCCCCAGCTCAAGTTTGGTTTTCAATCTGAGACAGGTCTTCCGCTAGATCGCCGAATTTCCCGGGCTGGGCTTGGCCGGTGACCGTCCTGCCTCAGCCCCCCTGGGTGCTGGGGCAACAGGCCTGCCGCCGGCCCAGCTGCAGATCACTCTTAAAGGCCACGCCGTGCTGTGACTGCCCACCGCGCCGGCTGCCTTCTGCCCTCGGCCCCTCCTCCCTTTCTGAGCTGCTAAGGTGGGCGAAAAGCAAGGCGTGGCCCCGGAGGCGCGGCCCGCCTACTTCCGGGTGTGACGTCACCCCGGACTGGGGGTTTTGTTTCGTCCTGTTTCATTTTTCCACTTCCATTTCCTTTTCGCATTAACTTCTCTTTTATCGGGAAGGAGCTCGTGGGCGGGAGCTTCCTGGGCGCAGGGCCGCTTCTCGGCGTGACCAGGAGGCGCCGCGGGGTCTGCCCCGCCCAGGGGTCCACACCACGCCCGTTCTGTACTCCGGCCAGCCTGGCGGGCGTGGGGCCTGGCGGGCGTGGGGCGTGCCGCGCCAGTGGCGCCGCTGACCGCACACCACCCCGCCGGGCACCGCATCTTCGCGGTCCCTCACGCACAGAAATCCAGCCCTGTTTGGATTGTTCCTGTGACTCGAAGGCAGAACTGGGGCCGGTTCTGACGATGGGACTCCGCGCCTGCTGCGCCCAGGGTCCCCAGACCCACAGAGCCCGGCGTCACTGGTGACACCTAGTGGTCCCACTGCTGCTCTCCATGGGGTGCGGGCATCGCAGGGTCATTTCTGCAGCGCCCGACGGCGCGTTTCTGTAATCCCAGCACTTGGGGAGGCTGAGGCAGGGGGCCGCGAGTCCAACCCAGCCCGGGCATCTGGGCAAGGCCCAATCTCAAACCGACAATAGACACGGGCTGGGCTGGGGTGCAGCTCCACGCGAGGGCCCTGTGCTCAATCCCCAGTACTGTAGAAAAAAGGGGGATAATTTTCTATCCCCTATTAAATACTAATTCAGTAATACTTAATATTAACGTTCAATAACAAAACTGAAAATTCAAATACCTGTTTGGAAGGGCCATCAGGCAGAAGCCAGGGCGGGGCCGCCCCATGTCCGTGTCTCATCCATAGGGCTATGCCCCCAGCCTATTTCTTAGTTTGGATGCAGTGTTGCTCGGTCACGAAGCGGCCCAGGCTGGGCCTGAGTGCTGAGTACGGGCCCTACGCCGCCGGGCCCTGCGGGCCACCCTCCCGCTTTCCCAGTTGGTGGGAGGTAGCCGCACACAGGCTAAATCCGATACCGCCCGGGGGCTGTGAACGCCACGGCTCCTTCCCAGAATCCCGCAGGAAGGATGGCCAAGCACAACACGGGTGCTGGGCACTTCGGGAGCCCCTGCTGCAAGGTGAGACGCCGAGGCCCGTGCAGGCCATGGGCAGAGGGCAGGAGGAAGCTGCCGGGAGACGAGGCAGAGGCCCTGGCTTCCGACGGAACCGTCCGCACACGGCACTGCACCTGAGTTCCGGGACGCCCCACCACAGGGTGGGCAAGCTCCCTCCGCCCGTGTCCTGCTAGGACACACCTGTGCTCACACTTCTGGGACAAGTAAGGTTCCCACAGCCAGCACGTGCGGCCACCAGGGAGGACACGCGAGTGAGAAGGCCACAGGCCCTGTGTGTGCCAGGGCGGCCTTGGCCTCCACAGTCCACGGGACACTGGGAGGCCACTGTGGCTCAGCGATGCTTCTCTCCGGCAGCTCACTTCCTGAAAAGGAAGCGGCCACCCACAGCCACATCTGTCCCTCCCAGGCCCCCGCAGGTCGGCAACAGAATGGGGCCTCCCTGTCAGCCTCGAAACCGGCCTTTTTCCTCTCTGTACCTGCCCCGCCCCTTCGCGCCTCCCTGCCCCCGGACCCTGTGGGAAACAGCATCCGAGTCCCGAACAGACCCCTGCTGCAGACCTGCTGGGGCTTTCCCAAGCCAGCGAGGGACGCTAAGCTGGCTGCCACGGCCAGGGAACATACCAGAGCTGGTACCTGGCATCCTGGTCTCAACACCCAACTGCGTCTATCGCTGTACTTCCAATTAGGAAAGCGTTCATAGGTACCAAGCGGGAACAGCTCACAAGGAGCCAGCCAGTGCCAGCGAGGTGTAGAAGGCACAACTGGCAGGCACCCGCGTTACCCCAGCAGCAACCAGCCAGCTCTCCGCCTTCACACCTGCCAGGCAAGCACCCCTTCTCTTCTCTCCAAACCAGTACAATGTTGTAACAGGAAAACAGCGCGGCAGACCTTACCGAGACAGGGGCAGTCTAAGGTCTCGAGGAGTTTGCGCTTTGTGGAACACTTCGGAGCCATGAGTACACACAAGTTACATGTGCTGGGACACAACTCCTCACCCATGTCGTGCACTAAACACTGGATAAGAACAGCTTTAAATTCTACATCTGGGAGCTAATCTAATGATGTAAGCATAAAGCCAGGTGACAGCCAGAAAACAGGCAAATTAGCTGGGCTGGTACCTCATGCCTATAATCCCAGGACTTGGGAGGCTGAGACAGGAGGGTTGCTATGAATCTGAGGCCAGCCTGGGCTACATAATGAGTCTAGGGCCAACTGGACTACAGAGTGAGAGTCTGCCAGTTCTAGCTTAATATAACATGAAAGAATAAAAATTTTATACTGTTTTTTACTAAACCATAGCAAATGTGCAAGTCTCCAAAGTTTATAAAGTAACTGTCCATCTGTTTTACTTTCTCATCACTGCGACTCAATACCCGACATCCACAAATTTAGGGGAGGAAAGGTTTATTTTTGCTCACAGTTTCAGAAGGTCACAGTCCATTCATGGGTAGGTGGTTCGAAAATGGTGGAGTCGTGGTGGGGCCGCAGTCAGAGCTGAGCCAGAGCCGGTGCTCCACCAACAGACATCCTCATAGCAGCCTGGCAGAACCGAGACCAGTCAGGGAGAAGGTGGACAAACACGCCCCCCTCTAGGTCAAGCCCTGGCACCGGCCCTTTCCAGGCCGGCCCCTCCTCCCAACCCTACACACTATCCACAGGTTCGTGAGGCTTTTGGGGGGCACTCCAGATCACAACACAACACCATCCAAACTCCGGGATACATTCATCCTACCCGAACGCCTACACACACACGTCGGAGCACCTGTGTCAGGGTCTTCGTGACTCCTCATGGGTTGTTTTGTGTGCATGGACACATCATACGTGTCCGTGCACACACCTGAAGTGCTCTGCATGTGAGTTTTAAAAGATAGCATGGAAATGTTCCATGCAGTGAGAGTAAGATTTGCAGGTGTGCCACACACGGTTCCAGACGTCTGGCGTCCTGAGGGTCCAGAAGGGGCACCCCGGGCGCCTGGGCAGCGGGTGCTGCTGCAGGCGCGAGTCCCGGAGGGCACCCTGCTGTGTGTGGCAGCCCTAGGGCCACTCCTACAGGGACACTGATTCCATAAAGTTAAAGTACAATGTGTGCAACTTTGAACAGACCAGACACGATGGCGGATTTTTAAAAATAGCATCAAGCAACCATGGTACATTCAAGGCTTCTAGAACAGTGACCTTCTCCACTAGTTCCATCTTTGCAGAATTATATACACTGCACTTCAAGGTAGAACATAACTTCTAGAGTTATGATGACATTTTACAAACACAGCAAATTCAGTGGTAGGATTAAAAGTCCACCCAGGACAGAGAGGCTCTCAGACTCACGGACCATCATAGGCTGGGAGCACCACTTACGTGACTCCAGGAACCTCCTCTGAGGTCTGGGGCCAGGTCTCCACAGAAGCTGGCCTTTGCCCACAGAACATCCTTAGACAGAGTCAAACACAAAGCGATCACCCAAGTGACCTGCGTTACCTACAGGTCTGACCAGGTCATCCTAGGCCCTAAGCAGGAAGGAAAGTTGGTTCCTCTCTCAGGGGACAGAACCAGCTTGGTTCTTGCCTCATCTTCAGGCACCAGTCTAGTTAGTTGGACCAGGAAGACCCATGGTTCACCAGGAAACCGTGTGTTGGGCTTCCGTGTCACCAGCCCAAGCTCTGCCAGGGGGACAGTGTGGAAAAGAACACAGAGTTCTCATGGCACTCGTCCACGGGATCGACCGCACCTTTCCCAACAGCCACACGGTCCCCGCCATCCGTGCCAGGAATGCAATAACCCATGCCGCCAAGCCACGGTTTGCTCTCGTCCACCACATTTATTTCCACAACTCGCCTTTCTTCTACATAAGCAATGTCAGCAAAACGCGTGGCCAAGACGCCTCGCTGGGGACAAGCCCAGGCTGCTCTGCTTTGCGGAGGGCTCTTGGCCGCCCTCTACTCGAGGCTTTTCCACAGGCTCAAAGTTGCCCTCATTTCTTGATGGCAGGTGCTGTCAAAAAGTTCGATCGACATTGTAGAATTTTCATAACTTCAAGTACATAAATGATTTCACCAACACAGTACTCAATACAAATCCAAGAGCTAGGCCATGCTGGTGCCAGGAGATGCGGAGCACCCGCCCTGTTTACGCTTTAGTGGTGACAACGCTTCAGCACCATCAGAGTGAAGCACACTGTGCCCTGGCTGGAAGGCACTGTCAGTGTCCCCGCCGGGGGGGACCAACACGTGTGCTGCACCTGGAAGAGGACACTTGGGGGAGGGAAAGCGGGAAAAGACTTGGAGTTAAGGCTGTGAATCACACAGGTGAGGACGTCATGTGTTCTCAGACACACAGGATCACATCCCACACGGCAGGCTCCAAGGCGCTGTGCTGCTGCGGACCACAAGTCAGCACGGGCCACAGCTGCCATGCCGGATGTGGCCTGTGGCCATCAGCAGAAGCAGTGGGCCCAGAAACCGACACTAGTGGCCAACTCCCATCCTTTAACTAAAAACCCGCCTGGCTGCCCATTTCAAAACTACAGTGTCCTCCACAGCGCACGGTGTTTACACAAAACAGCGGGATGGACACAGAAGGAAAGGAAGGTCAGTGCGCCTTCACAGCACCCAAGTCCCAGACCCTGGCCCCACCTGCCAACACAGCACCCCTGCAACGTGGGAGTGCCTGACTAGCAAAGTTAGGCAGAAGAAAGAAAGAAATCCTGGTTAAAAATGTACCTTCCAGTACATTGTAGGGACAGGTGAGCGTTTATTTAGAGCTTTTAGCCTGGACCCGCCTGAGCACTCGGGGGTAGCCAGGAGAAAGCGGAGCCGCTCTCTGGAAGGCACTGGCTGGTCTGAATGTGTGAGGACATGGCAGAGGACGAGCGCAGCGTCAGCCCAGGGAACGTGGTCCCGGCGGGCGTCCTCCCCTCCAGGCGCCGCCGCGGCAGGGCGCTCAGTCCACCGTGCTGCAGATCTCCCTCACCTTCTGGTTGAACTCCTCGGGCTGATCAGCATAGACGTAATGCCCCGCCCCAAGGATGGCCTGGGAGGGAGAGGGAGGCCAGGGGGCACAGTCACATGCTGAAGTGAGACCAGAGGGCGCAGGCTGGGCCGCAGGAACTCAGGGTGGCTATCGACAGGATCTGGGAGCAAAGGGGGAACCCACTAACTCTAGCTTAATCTCCCCACCAATGAGAGAGCCCAGGGAGAAATGAACAGAGCGGGAAGGGGCCTACGTGGGGCGGGCAGGGAACCAGCCGACTCCTGTGCCGGGCCAGGCCCTACTGAGGGGTCCACTCACTGCCCGAGGACAAGCAGGGCCGCACTTACAATGGTCCTCACGTAGGACTGTGGCCGCAGGGACTGGATGCTGCTGCCTGAGTTGCCGTCGATGCAGGAGCGTGCGCCGAACACCACGGAGATGGGGATGTCAGGGTGCATCTTGCCGACGCGCTGCAGCATCGGCCGCTTTGCCCACCCGTACGGGATGGTCATGTTTTTGAAGGCTGACTCGCCGCTGAGGGGACAAGGACACCTCACTGTGTCATCCCCACTTCCGGGAGGAATGCACTTCGGGGTCACTGCATCACAGTGCACCGTGCGTATCGGCTCTAGCGTTTAAGGAAGACCTCCATGTAAACAGAAAACCGCCCGCAAGGCGGCCCCAGGAAGCACTCTCTCAGCAGACACAGGGCACGTCCAGCCCAAGGCCTGGCAGGATTTTGCTTTTTTGACTCTAAAAAACTATCTTGGGACATATATAAAACACATAACATAGCACATATAATAAAGACTAACATTTCCTTTTAACACTTTTTCATTACAACATGAAAAAACATCAAGGGTTAAAAAAAAAAAAAGGTGGGTCAGGGGTTGGACAGGCCTGCTAGGCGACTAGGCGGGCGAGCCCCGCAGCTGGAGCGGCGGCCACAGGACAAGAACCACACGCAGGCGCCTCCCACACCCTCAGAAGCGTCTGTTCCTCGGGCACAGTGGGGACCGTGGCAGGGACGCTCCTCCTCTGGTGGATCCGGCCCCGTTTTGTGGAACATTCACACGGTTTGGGAAACATCGTTTTGTGTACAATTTTCCTATTTCCCAACCCAGACCGCTCCTAGCGATTCGGAAGACCGTGGCTTCTGCAGCTCTCCCATACGTATTTTAGGGGAGAAAGGACATCTTAGTTTTACTCCCTCATCAGAACCCGGCGCGGTGTTTTATGAAGTAGACACTCTGTGAACACATGCATCATTAAGACCCAGCCAAAGCTGAGAGTGGCGGCCCACACCGTGACCCCGGCCTCAGCAGCCGAGGGGGGAGGGTCTGAAGCTCAAGGTGAGTCTGGGCAATTTAGTGAGTCTCAAAATAAAAAGCAGTGCAGTAGGTCGAGAATGCTCTGCCTACCTCGGCGTCTGCACGTTACAGTGGTAGATGTATTCCGTCACGGTGTCGTCTTCAAACATAGACGCATACTTCCGTTTGAAATCCGGCCTTAGACGCTGCACAAGACTCAAACCTATGACGGGGAAGGAAAGCATACGTGCCCGAATGATAATGAGCTCACAGACTAAGCCATAGCAGGTCCCTGCGCTTGTCCATATACTGCCCCGTGACACACGTGTCCGTTTCAGTATCTACTTCATGTGGAAAAACCTGCCTCCCGGAAGCTCTCACACAGCCCAAAGGAAAGATGAGAAAATAGGTTCAAGAGTGTGTGGACTGACTTACAGGTGTGGTGGAGGAGCTCAGAGATACCTAAGTTAGCTGTCTGAGACTTTCTTTTTTTTGAGACAGTGTCTTACTCTACAGGTCAGGCTGGTCCTGAACCAGCTATGCAGCTCAGGCTCGCTTTGAACTCAGACCAGTCCTCCTGCCCAGCCTCCCAAGTGCTGGGATTACAGGAGTGTGCACCACACCTGGGTTATGTGGTGCTGGGGACCAACTCAGGCCTTGCTCTTGCTAGGCAAGAGCTCCAACCTCTATGCTATCCCTCCAGCCCTCCAAGACTTACTTTGTAGGAAAAAAAATTCTTTAAACATGGCCAGTGAATACAGCACCCTACACTAAAGTGAACGGATTAATGTGTAATCCTTCCACAAGTACAGCATGCTGGCCTGCTCAGTGAAGCAGCTGGGGCATGTGCACATCTCTGTGGGAAGGCACGCACAGGATCTCTGCAGGGAGGGGAGCAACGCCCCCTGTGGGCAGAGGCCTCCCAGCTGGGCACCCATTCCCCAGAGAGGCAGGGGCACAAGGAAGCCTATCAGGAGTGAGGCCTCCTCACTGGCTGGTAAACTGCTACTGTATAAGGTTTACTTCCTCGCTATGTGAGAAGGAGCTGCCCCACTCCATCAAGAAATCCAGGATGCCACTACTACCCGTGTCACCCCGCCTCCAAGCGCAGCACCCATGGGAGACAGGTGTGGTCCTCTCTACGCGTCCTCCCTGGCCCTGGCCCCGCCCTGCCTCCTAATCTTTTCACTTCACTTTGGTTATCTGTGTCCCTGGGATGAGGAAAATCCACTTTCACCCACGACTCAACAGACTAAACGAAGTCCTCAGAGTGTGCTGCAAGGGCAGGGCAGGACCCTAGGAACGAGCAGCCCTACTTCAGGGGCGACAGGACTGGGATAGGGAAAACAGTGCCTCTACAGGAGCCCAGAGGGAAGACAAGTGGCCAGGAACTCCGCCTGTGCCTCTGCTGGGCACCATGGGCCTACTGCTCACCTCCGCAAGATGGCCTGGGGCCAGGGGGCACGGCTGGACACCGGGGCAGAATCCATCTGTGAGTGCATGGCAGGTACCCCCCACTCTCCCTGGCCTCCCAATTTCTCTAACAAGATTAGGCTTCTCTGTAGCCTGAGCCAGGCAGAAGTGTGCCAGGGAACCGGCTACCTCTACCTACGACAGCTGAGTTTGTGGGACCAACTTTTCTCTTTGCTAGAAAAAAAACGGGGTGGAAAAGTATAGAGGAACCAGAGATGGGCAGGTATAGAAGAACCAGGGGACGGGCAGGTACTGGGGAACCAGGGGCCAGCAGGTACTGAGGAACCAGGGGGCAGGGCAGGTACTGGGGAACCAGGGGGCAGGCAGGTACTAAGAAGGAGGGGGCGGGTAGGTATATGGGAACAAAGAGGGAGTCTCTTATCTCGATGCTTTGCATTTTTGGGTCCATCCAACAGCCAGGAGGGGACGCTCAAGGGAATCGCAAACACAGACCTAAACCCTGACACCAACGCACGAGCTACTGAAACCAGCACTGTACCCGGTCACCACGCTGCTGTCAGGGAGGGAACGAGGCCGCTGGGGGCTATTCAGTGAGGCGGGCAGTGACCGTGGGGGAAGAGCGCCCACCATGTCCTGTCGTTAATGGCAGCGAGGGAGGCAGGTCCCACGGCTGTGCACCAGGACTCAGACACGAAACACGGATATGTCGAAACAGCATTAGAAATGTGGACAGGGTCCCCAAAGCGTCTGTGGAAAGGACAGCTTCCTCCACCTCCCCCACTGTGAGTGAAAGGACTTGGGGGTGGAGGCAGCAGGGATCCCCACAGTGACCGGCCCCGCCTGCCATCAGACCCAACTCGCGCTGTCTCCTCTGCTGGAGGCTGCACCGTGCAGGGCCCTCGGCTGGTGGGATTACTCCTGAGACACGCCTCCGGCCTGGCACGCCGCCAACTGCACAGCATTTCCCTCGTCCTCTACTTCACTAACGTCCTGCAATATTTACTACATAGAAAGTCTCCCCAGACCCTGTGGGTGCAGGCTTACACCCCCAGCCTGGGCAACTTAGTGAGACCCTGTCTCAAAACAAAAATTTAAAAAAGGGCTGGGGATGCAGCTCAGTGCCAATGCTCTGGGTCCCACCTACTACTGGAAGAGAAAGAGAGAGTGGTTGCAGATGAATGCTTTCAGTCACCTTTGTACAGAGTCTGCGACTTCTTAGAAGACAAAAGAAAGCCACGGCTTGGGCAGCCAGTTTCTTTTAACATTTTGACTAACAACGTGACTGGTAAACACAGAGGTTAACCTACGTAGGATGACTTCTTTGACCTTATGATGGTACAGAACCTGGTCCTGTCGCTCTCTGGGTGCACAGCCCCCCAGGAAGCCACGTGATCACCAAAGGAAACAAGACACTCCACGCACAGCGCTGCTAAGCTCTGACGCTCAGACGCTGTACCCGGTGCAGTCTCCTTAGCATCTTTCCAGCACATGGGGGTTTACGGGCACAGTCCAGCCACAACCCAGCACCGTCGCACTGCTCTACTCCTGCCCTGCACATACAGTCCTTCCACGGACACAAGCACTCACCGAAGGGCCCTGCGATCCTGAGGCCGGCCAGCGGGTTGAAGGGGGTCAGCGCGGCGCCCAGGGCTCTGATCCACACTGGGATTGGTCTGTCCTGATCCGCAAGGTCCGGTCGCTCAGGAAAACCCCAGGGCTCCACTAAAATGAGGTGACTGACCCTGGTGGAGAAAGAGCAGGTGCAAGGTTACTTGGTGGGACACCCTGAGATCACAAGAAGTGACCTGGTTTACCCAATGAAGACGGAATGAGCTGCCTTCAGAGCCCGCCCTTGTCTCATGTGTCTTGAGCTCAGCCACGAGGCACAGTGCATATTATCAACACAAACACACACACACACACACACACACACACACACGGATAGTGAGGGGCCTGGCAGGGCACACGTCTGTGGCTCCAGGAGGAGAAAGAAAGCATTTTCTTCGGAAGGCAAACCCTGGCAGAAGGCACCAGTCAATAAGCACTCGGAGAAGCTGACGGCGGCGAGGTCAGGGCTGCCGCCGGCGCAGCAGTGCCTGATGGCCCACGGCGACTCGCACAGGGCTGTGGCCCCGTGGACACCAGCACTCACAGGCCCGCGCCCACCGTTCTACAGGGAGTTCACGCAGCTGAAAGGACACCCTGCTGTTGCCGTCCCGGCCCCCTGCCGTGACGTCAGCCTCTTCCCAACCCGGTTCTGAATTTCTTCTTCACTAAACAGACGGATTCACTCCAACCTCCCACAAAACGGTGCCCCACCACTGATACCATGAGTCTCCCCGCCTTGGGACACTTGCTCCCGGTGAAGCAAAAATACAGGACAGAAGGACTTCCGTGTGGCTTTGCCCTGCTTCACACGCCACAAAGATTTTAAACCAAGGACCAAGGTCCTCCTGTACAGTGCAAAGGTCACCATTCTCCAAAGAGGCCACCAAACAACAGCCGGGACCCTAGGAACGGGCTAATGATGACTGTAACGTCCTTGTTCTGAGTCACAGCTGAAACAGAACAAAACCTCCAGCAGGTGCCAGGCGCTGCCACTCCTGGTATGGAATCTGTCCTACGTCAGCATGCATAAGGACGAGTTAATAACGACATTTTTATGTGACTGCATTTTCTACACAGAAGGCTTTAGAACACAGCCCTGAGCCAGTGCCGTGCTGGCCCCGAGGGCTGTGTAGGGCCACCTCCACCACAGACGGGAAGGGGCCGCCAGCACTCAGCGCCAGGTGGACACCGCAATTCCCTTGTCAGCACACAGGCGGTGCCAACAGCCTCTGGGCAGGCTCAATTGCCTAAAAACATCCTGGCGACAGAAAGAGAGCTCTGTATTCTAGACTCTGTGGCCCGGAGAAGCCTGTGGGAGGCAGCTGTGAATCTGCGTGGCGGTCTAGGACACAGACGGGCTCGGTGCTTACTAAGCTTCCACAGCCCACGGGAGTTCTCTACGAGAACTCAACATGGATGGGACCGGGGCCAGCAAGGAGCTTGTTTTTACAGCAAACACGACCTCTTACAGCCTGCGCACCTCTCATCTTCCCGTTCTATCGCCCCTGATGCAATTTAGGAAGGCCGAAGCAGGAGGCAGGCCAGAGGTGGGAGTGGATCAAACAAACCAGCTGCCCCACGAGAACCAGCGAAGACTCACGGGAGGGAACTGTGCGGCTACTCATTGCTCACTCAGCTCCTAAAGAGAGAAAGACTTCTTCATTAAAGCACACCCCTCTCTGCAAAGACTGTTCTATCTGCTGCAGGTCCCTACAGATCGGCTTGCCAGCTCAACGTCAACTCCACACCGGCACCTCGACCTAAGTCGCCAGCGTGCTGCACTACGACGGCAGGCGCACAAGGGCACACGGCCCCCTTCTGCACCTGGAACACCTGTCAGCGTTCCTGGGACTGCCCAGTTCTGGTCTCGGGAACCCAGCCTGGGTGCTCTGCCCAGGAGCTGGCCTGGTTCACTTATTATGATGTCACTGTTTGGAAAAAAACAGACAGTGTAACAAGCATGAGTGCTGTCGACACCACGAAGTTTTTATTCCAGACACACACAGACAAAATCCTTAAACATTATGGTAAAAAATATGTGAAAATAATTTTTTAAAATTCTGCATCTAAACTGTAGTTATATGCCATCTGCTTTGATTACATGTAAAAGACCTCACAAAATTATTGCAGATTTTTTGGTAAGGATTTTAAATAAGACTGTACAAAGCAATTAGGTTGGGGCCGTCCACTGGTAAGGGTCCAGTAAGCGCAGGCTGTATGAGCAAAATTAGGAACAGTGCTATAGCAGAATGGGCCACAGAGAGCCGGGGAAAGGCAGCGGTTGGGACAGGGAGAGCCAGTCACCTGCTGCTTCCAGGGAAGCCCAGTCACAGGTTATAACAACCCTGCCCAGACCAAGATCCCGCCCAGCTCTGGCCTCCTCGTCAGGGAAAAGGTTACACCCTACTTGACAAGAGTACGTCTCTGCTACTGCACCCTGCCCTGCTCTCCACAGGGGATGCCCCAGGACTGCGGTTCCCACCAAGGGTGGAAGTGAGTCTCCTTGTCAGATGCCCTGGCCTAGGGCAGAGCGGTGGCCCCCTGCTGTGACAGGAAGAGAGCCTTCTTCTTGGGGACAGTCATCAGAGTTTGCCCTGAGTAGCAATTACAGTTTCAAAAGCAAAGCCGCAGGCCACAGGCCCGTACTACCTACAGGCAGGATCCCACAGGGGTACATAAACCCGGCCCTCACTGCGACCTGTCAGCCACCGCTGGAAGCACGGCAAAGAAGCAGTCAACCCCTGGAACCAAAAGGCCCGAGGGAGCCCGCAGGACCTCTACGCAAGGCAAGATGCAGGGAAAGAGGACGCAGAGGCCCGGGAGCGGGCGAGAAGGCGTTCCCAAGCACTCAGCCGTGGCCGGGCTACGCGGCTGTGGAGGAGGGGCCCGGGAGGGGACCCCAGCACTACCTCCAGGCCGGGGAGACAGCTCTTCCTCCCAAAGGGAGCCAGAGAGAGGGGCTCAGCCACAAGGCAGCCATTCAGGATGAAAGCGTCTGCAAGCCTGGACTAGTGAGGACTGGCTGTTGCCACTCTATGTGGCACGCATCTCCTTGCTAAACACTGTCAAGTTCAAGTTTCTACAATGTCCTCTTCTTCAGTTTAGGTAAATACCTACAAAGCAGAGTCTGAGCAGCAGGGCCTGAGGGAAGGGAAACTGAAAACACCACCCTGAGCATGCAACCCAGAAAAAGGCGAAGGGATCTGGCTATTACTGCTGGTGCGTGGTGCCCGCTCGTGGGAGGTGTCAGGGCGTCAGCCCAGGAGCTTCGTACAGGGAGTCACCCTGTTATCTGCAGCCCAGACCATGAACCTACTAATGAAACTACAGGCTGTATCTGATTGTAGGGTGAGTCAAGCATGCTGTGGAGGAAGGCTCTGGAGTCATCTACAAACCAGCCCGGCTCTCTGCCCAGAGGCATACGAGCCCACGCAGGATGGCCAGGCAGCTGCCTTACCCTTGGCTTAGTCATTTCCACCCCACTGCCTGGCACACACTGCCACCCAAGGCTCCCCTTGAGGCCTCCACCCAAGCAGCACCTCTAAAGGCGGCCGCTGCTAGACTCTGAGACAGGGCCAAGCTCCCACCAGGAGGTCTCTGATCTGCAGCATGTCTCCCCTGAGACACCAGGCTTCTCACACACATACACAGCCTCTGTGCTGGATCCTGCCTCTCACCAGCCGGCAGCACACAGCGTCCTGCCGGGTGTCCATCTGGCAGGGGCAAGCACAGGAGAGCGACGCACACAGGCACACATCAACTAAGGTATGACAAGTACCATCTGCTGTAGGAAGACAGAGGTGACCAGAGCAACTGCCAGGATCTGTGGGATTAACAGAGTTCAGAGGCCTCTGTGGATATGGTCTTTTCAAAGAAAAAATAAATAAATAAGATGGCTAAAACACAAAGCTCCTCAATATGGTCTAACCTGCTGGAATACTGTCAGCACTTCCTGCATCGTCAACTTCAGTGAAAGAGCCATCTGGGGATTCCTGCTCAATAACCTGTTTTCAGTCAGCATCTGGAAGGGAGCCAGGGGACCAGCGCCACAGACAGGCTGCAGGTGCAGGCGGCCTCTGCAGCAGGGGCCAGCATGCTACCGAGCAGGCGCTCGCTGGCTTTCATCCCCTCTCCGGCACAGAACCCCCTCGCACAGCACGCCGGAGTGGGCATCTCCACTCTGCTCCACACGGAGATGTGCATGGGCTGCCCACAAGAGGTGAGGACGGGCACGAGCAGATACAGATGCAAAGTCCCAACAAATGAACGCTGCTCTATGTTTCATTCCAGGCATCGAGCAACAGCAATGGAGGGGCTATCCTCTTACCTAAAGAGAAAGGAAGATTTTATTTGTCACACCTAAGGATGCAAAATTATTTTCTTAAAGTCAACGAGGAAGGGAGAGACAGAAAGAGAGAGAGGAAGGAGAGACAGGCAGACAGGCAGGGACAGGTAAGATAGAAGAGGCCGAGTGAGCAACAGAGTTGAATTTCACAGGCGCCCAGCTGGTCCTTTTCTCTCCGGGTCTCCACGAAGCTCAAGACTCATCTGAGTCTGGTGGAAACGTACACAAAGGCTCCCGGCTGAGGAGAAAGTTCCAAGAGGCATTTGGAGAAGCGGCTACGTCCTTGCTTTGCCGACAAGCAGCACCTGGGAAAGGCGATGTCCCAGAAGCCCCTAGCTCAGGGGCCCGCCTCAGAAAGCCACCGTCAGCCTCACGCCCAAAGTCCACGCGCTTGCGCTCTGCCGGGTCCTCCAGACGTCCAGAGACGCGATTATGTTGGAATCTACCCGGGTTTAGCGATTTCAGCTTTACGCAGCTAAGTCCCAACACAGCGCCGCCTCTGTTTTTCCCTCGTGTGCGCAGTACTGGCTTGCGTGCAGGTTCAGGGGAGTGTGGGGTCGCGTGCGGCAGCAGAGGGGCCAAGGGACATGGACGTGCCGTGCGCTCCAGGCGTTCTCATGCCTGTGCAGTGTTTCCAGCTAGTGGTTCTTGGGGCTGACACAGTACTTAAGTTTTATTTTCAGTATTAGGAGATAAACGTTTTTAAACAATTCTCTAAGTTATGGTCTGCTCAACGTAGGTACTGTGTCACGGCTCAAATGCTTGTTGCTATGGTCTTTTGCAGACTGCGTGAGAGCATCCGCCCCCTTGGGCGCCCGGAGGCCTCCATCTTGACAGCAATTCGCACCTGCACGTGGAAATCCTCCCACTGCTGCTGGAGTGTCTACGACTCAGGGGGCTAATCCAGAGTCCATATCATATCCTCAGAGATACCACAAGACAAATTCTACATGACAGACACCATAAACCCTTGAGTTAAAAAAATAAAAGGAAGTCCAGCCCTTGCGAGCAGCTCTGTTGTCAGGCTAGGGAGATGGCACGGCTGCTGTCTTAGTTACTTTTTTGTCACGGTGACTTAATATGCAACAACTTAGAGAGAAAAGATTTACTGTGGCTCACAGTTTCAGGAGGTCACAGTCCATTCACAGGTGGGCAGCTGGAAAGTGGTGGGAGCACATGGCAGGGCTGGAGAGGAGGCAGGGCCAGCGCCAGAGCTCCAGCAGCCGAGATCCTTACATCGTGGTGGGAGAGGGCGACTGAGACTGGGAGCAAGGGCAGAACCAGCACACGCACGGCCCTCCATGTCAAGCCCACGCCCCTTCCAGCCAACCCTACACAGTACCCATAGGAACATGCAGTTTCTGGGCGACAGTCCAGATCCAAACCACGACAGCAGTTAAAGCATATGTCTAGCAAGCCCAAGGTCCACAGTTCAACTCCCCAGTCCCATATAAGCCGGGTGTGGTGGAATATGCCTGCAATTCTAGCACTCAGGAGGCTGAGCAGGAGAACTGCCATGAGTTTGAGGCCAGCTTGGGCTAAATAGTGAGTTCAGGAACAGCCTGGACTGCAGAGCAAGACCCTGTCTCAAAAACAAAACAAAACAACAACCACCTCTATTGTCTTCTACCAGGAAGCTCCATTCCTTTCCCCCTTCCTCACAGGGACTAGCGACCTGTCACCAAGAGTAGGACACAGTGAAGGACAATCACCCCAAGCGGCCAGCCAAGAGGGGAAAGCGGGATCCCGACAGCACAGGTCTGCCACCCAGGACGCCGGGCCTACCTCGCACAGAGTGCCGGGATCATTCCAGGACAATCAAGCCAAAGGCTGAAGTCCACGCGACACGGCTGTGAAGGAAAGGTGGCCACTGGCAGAAGGAGCCCTCCAGCACCCAGGGCTGCAGCGCCCATGCCAAAGGCCAGCAGCACGCATGCCTGGAGTCAGGTGAGGGTGGCCTTGAGGGCACAATGACCCTCAGAGCACGACCCACACCTGAGCCCCTTCTGCAGACCTCCATGCCAAAGGCCACTAAGGCTCTGACCTTAGGAACCATCCAAAGGAAAAACACGCTGGCCACGTAAAAATGCTGGTGCTCACTTTTTAAACTTCTTTCCAGAAGCTGAGCTTTCCTTCTGTTTTCCTTCGCACTGCAACGTGACCGCCTGTTACAGCAGCAACTCAGATACAGGAAACAGTGCCGGAAGGTGGCGGACAAGAGTAACACTACAAAGATGCTGACGCAAACCTTCATTAACCCGAGGACTGAGAACAGGTCTGTGATGAGAAAGGTCAGGGGACAACATAATTAAAGTCCTGGGAGACGCAGGCACGGCAGTGCACACTTGTAACCCAGCCACCCGGGAGGCTGAGGCAGGAGGACTCCAAGCTAGAGGCAAGCTGAGGCAACTCGGCGAGACCCTGTCTCCAAATACAATAAAAAATAAAAATAAAAGATGCAGCTCAGCGGCACAACACCTTCCTAGTATGGGCAAGGCCATCGGTTCAATCTCCAGCATTAAAATAAAGGTAGAAGGTATGTATTCCAAAAGAAACGAAAGTTTAGAGGTTACACGTGTATTCTAAATCACCAGCCAAACATTAGCTCCTAGATTCTCTAACTTCTAACCTGCTGTTTCTGTAACTTAGAAAACGTTAGGGAGAGGCTGCTAAAATAAACAAATTTAGCAATAATAAAAACAAAAGCAACACAGTAAGTTTTATTTGTGACTTAAAATTATGCATTAAATTTCACACAATTCTAAATATCAAATATAAAGTCCTTTACCAAACTCATCACCACATAGCAAATTTCATAGCAAAACCTGACACAACTGTGTCATCTACCGAACTGGCCACATGAGGCAGCAGTCTGCCTCCCAAGGTCCCTTCAGAGAGCGTCTTACCGACACCACCGGGACCAAACGTGGAAACCAGGGAAGGCATCCGGGTGCCCAGTCACACTCCTCCTCCCTCCCTGTTGCTTACCTCGATGGGTACTTGAGTGAGTAAGCAGCGGCCAGGAAGCCTCCCAGATTGTGTCCAAGCAGGATCATGGTGTCCAAGCCTAGGGCACCACGCCACTCCTCAATGGACTCCACAAACTGGTTCTCCACTTCTTCCGCGTCACTGTCAAACCTGGGCCTGCTGCTTCGTCCAAAACCCAGGAGGTCAAAGGCATACACGGGCCGGTCGGTGGAAAGATCTCCAAAATTTAGCGCCCAGAGTCCGAGGCCTCCCCCGAAACCATGGAGGAGGACCAGGGGAGTCTTACTAGAAACAGTGTGAGAGAACTTCACGGTCCATATTTTATTTCCGTTAGATATGGGAACGGGTTCTTTTTTGTAAGTGCAAGGGACACCTAGGGAAAAGAGGAAAGGGGAATTCTGTTTAGTGTTACTACTGCCGAGGGGAGAGTTATCCTCAAAGAACCCAGAATGAGTCATCTAGAAACCATCTAGTATCCAGTTACGGCATTTTAGACCTTATCACATCAGCTCTAAAAAAGTATATTATTTTATTGAAGCAGACAATTTTAAATGACCATGGTTTATGTCCCAGTGGGAGGATCTGTGTGATGGTTTGGATCTGGAACTGCCCTCAAAAGCCTCATGTTTGGAAGGTGATTCAATCCTGGGCGTTAGTCCACTGGTTTCGTCTTAAGAGGTGGGGGCTGGTCGGAAGGGCGGATCCCCAGGGCCTGACCTGGAAGGGCCCAGCCAGCTCTGCCCTTCTCACAGTGTGTTTCTTAACCCTGGAACAAACAGCTTTTCTCCAGCGAGGCCCTCTGCCACACACTTCGGCCACTGCTGGCCAATCCTAAGTGGACTGAGACCTCCTGAAACTGTAAGCTGAGATAAGCTTCCGCCCCTACAGCAGGTGTCGGGTACTGCGCTCCAGCAACGAGAGAGTAACTAAGACAACGCACCTCAGACAAGCCTCGAGGACCAGCGGCCAAGGTCCCAGCAAGTCCTGTTACCTACCCTGCTTCCTCCTGCTTCATAAGATGTGGGCTTTACATGGCTGGACCTGGAGCAGAGTGCACAGGCCACTGAGCCCGTGAGGTCCAGGTGGCAATAATAAAAGAAAACTGCCTTGATTTTGCAGAACATGTGATGGATTAAGCACAAAAGACTGAAGTCACAGAATATAATCATGGGTTCAGGGAAGACTAACGATACCCACGTTAACCACATACCTGAAATCCCAAGCCATGCTAAACGTACCAAGGCATGGGAGGAACTATTCAGTAGGGGGCATCTGGCAACCCCAGTTCAAGTCCAGTCAAAGCCCAGAAAGTGCAAATATTCATAATTTTGCATATCAAAACTCTTAGCTTGCACTGAATTGTGACTAACTACTTTAGCCCCTCTCCAAATTAACTAAAGATGAAACTAAATTTGAAATGCATTTTCATTATCAACTAAATAGCTACTCTACAAATATACCCTTCCATCATGTACGTAAATTCAATCACAGCAGTCACCACACGGAAAGCAGTTGCTTCTGCCCTTTTGTCAAAGAAATAATCTCAGTTTTTACATTCATGTAGTGGCTGCAAGGGGAAAACCCAGCATCTATCTGGAATAGTAACTGTCCTGTGCCCCTAAAAGAGGGGAAAGCCACCACCTTAGAAAAGGAAGCAATCAGGTCTTCACGCCATGCCATGTCACTCTGCACTGGACACAGGGCAGCACATTCCCATAGAAACGGTCTGAGACATTTACTAGAGAGCTCGCCTGCTGGGGTGGCTACTTTATGGTTACCTGAATCAGGCAGAGACCAAGCTTCCCTCCTGTTTGCACACCTAGAATGGGAGGGTAGGGAGACAAGGTTCCTTTCAACTCCTGAGTTGAGTGTCTAACACCCTTTCTTACCTCTTGACAAGATTTTTTGTTTGTTTTTGGTAAAAACCAGTAACAGTGTTTTCAGTTTTCTGGAGAGCAACCTTATTCAAGTATGGGAGTCGGCAGAAATTCATTTTCATGTTAAAGAATCCAGGTAAAGGGGCTGGAGGAATGGCTCAGCGGTTAAAGCACTTCCCTAGCAAGCGCTAAATTTAGTACACGAGTTCATTCCCCAGCACCCCATAAACCGGGAGTGGTGGTGTATGCCAGTCATCCCAGCACTCAGGAAGCTGAGACAGGACTGCTGAGTCCAAGGCCAGCCTGGGCTCCACAGTGAGTTCAGGACCCGCCTGGGCTGCACAGCGAGATCCTGTCTCAAGAAAAAAGAAAAGAGTCCAGGTAAGATGGCTAACTGTCCCATGTACATACCCGGCTACGGTCACTCTTGCATCATCCAACACACAAATAAGAAAATTCACTTACGTAAACAGGAAGAGAAACAGGTGTGAACAGACACCTGCACGGGCATGCACAAGTACCACAGTGAACAGAGCAGCCCACCACTGCTTGTGACTAGACCCACAGGCCTCAGGGAGCAGCCTGGTGGCAGGGGGAGGCAGAGGCAGGCAGAGGCTTGGATGCTCTCAGGAAATTACAGAAAAACATTCCAGAATCCTAGAACGCAGGAGCCAGAAAGAATCCCAAAGGCCACCCTCCCCTCCGTTTCACAGGAAGAGGCGGGCCCTGAGCAAACTGACGGCGTGCCCAAGGTCCCCTAGCCCGCTGCGGCAGACGGGGCTGAGACCAGGCCTCCTGGTTCCAGGCTAGTGTAGGCTCCACCTGGCAAGGCCTGCACACCCAGAGCCTGTTCCCAAAGCGTGCAGTTTGGGGACACAGGGAGGGGGGCGGTCCTTGAAACCTTCTGAGGGGGTCAAAACTGGTTTCCTAACAATGTTAACAACTTTACTTGCCTTCCATTCTCATGCTCTGGTGAGAGTACAGTGGAACTGTCCAGAAATCACAGGACAGGTGGTGACGTAAGAGACTGGATGTGGGGACAGATGTGAGTCCCGCCCCTTCCTTACAGTAAGCCAGGCATGTGGAAACACGGCTAGGTCACTCTTCTCAGTACATCCGGCATTTCTGTTTGGGAAGCAGCTATATATATATTTTTAAATAAACCCACTATTATTTTGTTTGAAAAGTAGCCATATTAAAAAAATAAATCCACTATTTATTTTAACCTGTAACAGATTTGTAAATATTACTTTCAAATAAATTAAAGCATTAACATATTTGCAGTTATTCAGTCTTCACATCTAACAAGGTCCCTACTCACTAAGACTTTAACAGGGACCCAAGGTTCCAGGGTGGAGCAGCGCAGCCCCACGGCTGTGGCGCTGTGATGACATGGGAGGGGAAGTCGCCACCACACCAGCAGGCCTGGAATGGCCCCAGCGCCAGGGCAATGCAGTGCTAGAGCCATTTTAGTCAACAGTTTGGGCAACGTAGGAGGGGAAAAAGCCTTACATTTTAACATTTTCTCTTCAGCTTCTTTGAGGTGTAAAGGCGACGTAGGGCACCAGGTGGGAAGCCAACCTGTTAACCATCCCGACCTAGAGCACCAAAAACAAAATGCAGACAGGTGAGTTCAAACTCCCGATGACCGATCCCATACCAAGCAAAGCAGCGCGGAGTGAGGGTTGTGAGGGAAAGCCTGGCGGGGCAGAGTCACCCTCCAGGCGCGCAGCCCGCAGCCAGGCCGGGATACGGTGCTCAGCGTCTGCCTGGCTGTCTAGAGTAGCTGTCCAAGCCCCTCGTATCTGCACGGATGATCAGATCCCAGATCACCGAGTCCAGGCTAAAGATGAGTGAAGAAGAAACACCCATGGCACCTGCCCAGGGACCCAGGGCGTCTGATGACAGCACAGATGCCAAACAGCCACAGGTCCGGAGGAGGTTTGCGTAAAGGGCAGAACACAAGCACAAGCAATGAGCCCGCCGCGCGGGCGGGTGGCGCAGGCCTCTCATCCCGCCCTCTGGGAGGCTGAATCTGGAGGACTGCAAATTCATACCCCGCCTGGCCAACTTAGTGACCTGGCAAGACTCTGGCTCAAAATCATAAATAAAAGGCTGGGCTACAGCTCAGTGTGAAGGCCCTGGGCTCAGTCCCCAGCACTAAGGAGAAAAGATACGTGCCACGAAACATGGGAGAATGAAATCCTTACTAAAAGCATGAATTTTTTTTTTTTAAAGTCTGAAATTGGATGAGAAAGAGTAGTGCCGTGTCCCTAATGCAAAGGAGCTGGTGTGTGCCCCACACTCACCGGGTGACTATTCCCAGAGAAACAAACACCTGTGGCACTGGGAAACCACAGGCGAAAGAATGTCCCAGGCATCTGGCGAAGGACAGCTCGGCAGAGCAGGAAGGCAGGTCAGAGACAACGGTGCGGCGAGAACAGGGGGCCGGAAGTGACGCTCCAAGCCAGAAGCCAACCAGGGCTGAGCGCAGTCACCAGATGGCTGGCAAGGGTGGGGACACGGCGGTATCACTTCCGATGAGAACTTTGTGAAAGAAAAGCGAATGCGAAGGCGGCTGGTGCCCACCTGCTATGGGTTCCAGGCGAGGGGCAAGGGCCCGGCTGGGGCAACAGCAACAGAGTCAGGGACGCTTATGACAGGCTGGGCTGGTACATGGCTGGCTGGAAAGGTGCCCTAGACTTTTGCCTTAGGGGCTACGCCAGCGACAGCGGACACATGACCAAGCCCAGGTGTGAGGAGAGAAACCTGCCGAGACCTGGAGGGCTGATTCGGGACCAGCTTTCTCTAAGTGCGTAGGCTGATCCTACACCGTGTGTGGGCCTGACAGCACCATGGTGTGCCTTACACAGAACAGGTGCTCAATAAATCATGTCCGTGGACTATCCAGGTGGCCCCCGCCTAGGATCCCCACTTCGGAACTGTGAAAGCTGAAGTTCAGGAATGTTCCACCCCCCGCCCAAGGGTGACAGCCCATCAGTGGCATAGCCAAGACATGGAACTCAATTCTGAGAGCCTTCCGAGCCCTGTTCTCCCCTTGGGGTGTAAGGAGCTGCCTGCTGCCCTGGAGGAGGGGCCCACTGCTGACCCTGCACAGCAGCCCCCGCCCAGCCTGTCTTCACACTTTGCATTTTTGCAGTGCCTCTTATCGGCAAAACTTCCCTTCTGCTGCACCACTCTGAGATGCTGCCCCTCTCATCCCTCTACCCAGACGTCTCCCTTTTTTTCTGAACTCTAACTCCTGACCCCGGGGTCAAGGACAGAGGGCTGGCCCTGCTTTTAGGTACCTGCTGGTACTGTGGTGATCTGGTCACAGATATATCTACAATAGTTACACTGTGAGTATGCCAAAGGCCACATCCATCTTAAAACTCATCCTTAGGCCTCCAGTGCCAGTCACACTAGGTGGCAGAGGGTCACACGGGGGCTTCAAAGTGTCACAATGAACAGGAAGGACAAGGCTTGGGTTCTAAAAATGCCTGAAGTGTGAAGAAGAAAGGGACCCGGGATTTATCTGCACAGGCAGCGAGTTACTTAAGCCATTGTGAGCTCTTTCACAAAAGATGGCATGTGGACCGGACAAGGGCCTGAGTCATCCCTCCCAACAAAGCAAAGCAAAGCAAAACAAGAGAAAAAACAAAACAATGAAGGGATGTTGACACCCAGAGGTGACTGAGGAAAGGGTCAACCTAAGTACTGACCTCACCATCGTGCATGGGCAGGCACGGGGTGACCGGTAGCCTGATGGCCAGGAGCTCATTCTGCAGCCAACTTTCTTCTTCGTGTTTAGACAAAAGAGCTTACTGGCCAGCGGACTGGGTGCAGTGCATGCGTGTATGCAGCTGGACCACACAGGCAGCAAGTGAAGATCTGCAGCAGCCTGTATTCTACGAGGGTCTACTCTAATGTTCTCTACTACCGCTTTCAAACCTTGTGCATTAAAAAAAGCAGGCTGGTAAGACTGCTAGGCATCCCTCACAAACGTCACAAAACACACTAATATTAGCCTACCGGGAAATTTATAAGGCCATTTGCAAATTATTTAGTAAAAAGGATGAAAAGCTTCAGCAATTAATTTTTCAATTCGTTCAATAATTTTTCAATTGTTAAAAAAATAGCTAACAGGCCATTAACATAAAAGAATCTCATGATAGTTACGGTTTTTAAGAAACAAACTCATTAAGCTGGAGCTCCCAGTCCTCAACAGACATCAGATCCAGTCTGACCACACAAATACGACCCTGTAGCACAGGAAATTAGCTCTAACTCAATCTCGGTTTTCTTAGGCAACCATCCCTCAAATTGCAGCATAGTCTTTGCCACAGAGAATCAAAGGTCGGTACCAAGAAAAAGAAAGTGAAATAAACCGTCATCTAGTGAACCAGCTGACATCACAGAGGTTTAGGAGAAATATTACACATAAAAAATAACTCAGACTCTGAGTGCCTACTCCATATACTGCACTAGAAGTTTCAACAGCTGTATTCCAGCCTCTGATGGAGGGACTGGGCCTCCTGCCACTATTCACCGCTCCACCCCGCTTCAAGGGACAGGGCCACACGTCACGGAGCCGGCCTCCGCACCGCCAGGTGCACTCCGGCCATGGGGGTCAGGAGGAGGCCCCCAGCGCGGGCTGCGTCACCGCTCTTCATGTTTTCAACTCAGCCGTGTTATCAAAGTAGACAACATTTCTTTTTCTCAGTCAGATGGTTCTAAAGTATAAACAAGCTGAAAAATCTGTACGTAATAACACAGTAAAATATTTTATTTTTCTTCTTCTTCTTAATGAAACAGTAAAAGCAATGGGCTCCCGTCGGCCCTGACAGTGCTTGTGGGCAGGCTGACTTCAACCCGAAGGCGAGCATCTCGCAGAAAGCGTCCTCCGCTTCTGCCTGAGAGACAGACAGCCTACCTAGGGTTGTGTGCAGCATGCAGCACTCACAACAAGTCCACGGACGTGTCCAGAGCGGAGAGCAGGGTCTGTCTTCTCCACCAGTGGCTCGAGAGCTCCGGGGCCTTCGTTCGCACTCTCCTCCTGTCTCTGTGTGAGTTAACCTCACGGCAGTCGCCTGGCCCTTCCCCGTGGCCTCCCACACCTTGGTGCTGTTCCACGCTGCCTCGGACTGGGAGGTGGGAGGTGGGAGTCTCAGGAGCGTGGAGTGGAGGCCAAGACTGTTAGTTATCTGGCCACTCTTCTAAGGTCACAAAATTTAAGGTACAGTTGTGGCCATAAAACAGCGAACAGAGGCAAGGGCGCCTCCTCATCACCTTGAAAAATAAATGGAAAAGCAAAAAACCTAACTTCTCTACTCAAGCAGAAAATCGAGAAAGACGACGGATCATCCATCGTCAAGATCCTGACCTGGAACTTTCCAAACACGTAAGCCAGGGAGGCCAAGGTGGGGGCCAAACAGCGGGCATCTACACCACTTCATGGGCCAGCGCTGCCCAGACTAGGGGAGCACAGGGGCTCCACCCTGAGCACCTAACAAAGCCGGGAGGCAGGCTCCTCACGGGAGCCGCCCTCCTGGAAGGGAGGGAGGGAATCGTAGTGAGCAGACACCCAAGTAAACAAAGCTGTAAAAGGCCATGCTGGACCTGACACTTCTAAGGGAAGGTCAAGTAACATGTGCTTTACATATATGGACAAACTACTTTACCTAAGAACCTCATTTTTAATTAAAAAAAATATTTAGTTGTGGTCCTAGGGTCTGAGCCAAGGGCCCGTGCCTGCCGGGCGAACACTGCCCTGAGCTCCAAGCCCAGCCTGGAGTCTGACGCTACGCCTGCCGCCTTTGGGGGACGGACCCCACTTTCCTGCTGTAACTTTCCTCCTAATACTTCCCCCAGCACCACGGACACCAAGCTTGGGCCCCGCCTGGGATGTTTACACTTCCTGACAATCCCTGTTTTGCTCTCTGCGCCATCCGACTAGCTACAGTGTTACTAAACCTAAATTACACAATCTACAAATATTGTGAAACAGCGAAAGAAGTTTCAAAGTATTCTGAGGAAAATACACGGAAGCCTGGCCTATTTCCACACACTCTTGGCCACTTAAAATAACATTTCTAATTAGGTTATAAGTGAAGTGGATTTCAATATATTATATTTTTGTTTAAAACAGTCTCCTTTTCCACACTGGTACGGTCAATAGAAAACAAATCAGGTAAGTTAATTTCTGCTCTCTATTAACCAATCTAAGCACAGTATTCTATGTCATCTAATAAAAAGCATGAAGTCTTGGTTTTTATTTCCATATCGGAGTTGGTTAGTGGTATCTCCTGGGAGAGAGTTCCTCAAACCATGGACGACTGAGACGACCAAGCTGGAAATGGCAGCACAGCCGAGGGTCTCTTGGGGGACAGTTCCTAAATCTATTCTCAGGAGAGAGCTGGGTGGGAGGGTATCTCATACAACGCCCACTTCAGGGAGGAACATGCTATTTAACTTTACGTAAGTGACACTTAGACAATACCACTGGCCACGAAGAGAACCACACCACAGGCCCCTAGGGCATCTCGATACATTAAGTTTTCCCACCCTCCCCCACCCCAACCCGGCCAGCTTACACTTTAAAAGACTCATGGATGGGCACTGGGCCATCTAGAAAAGCCACATGCTACTAAACTTCCTTCCCAGCTCCCTTCTTCCCTCCCTCACGTGGGAAACAGGCCACTTGGGAGGGAGCCAGACACTTCCATGTCCTACCATCCAAACCTGAAGAAGCCACGTGTGTACTGTTACATTTATATGACATAGTGTGGCACAGTAGTTTTCTAAAATAAGCTTATCCACTAAACAACAAGGAAAATAAAAAGTAAAAATCCTGAGTCTCAAATTGAATATCCTTAATAAATCATCTCACCATTCAATTTTTTTAATAACTGACAATCAGGAATGGGAAATAACAGAAATTCAAATAAAAACCTAAAAATTAGTGAAAGCTATTTCAAAATCAATACAACATTTCAGAGTAGGTATTATAAATAATACAGGTACAATCTTTGCAGTCTCATTCAGACCTCTGTAATTCTGAAATATAATAGTGAGTTTTGTTTTTTACTCAGTGGACTGCCTGGAGAACTTCACAATCTTTTGTTAAGAAGTTCTTGGTCACGGGACAGAAGTATGTATTTGTCAGCCTGTGACAGGCATTCCGGACAGCAGGCCAAAGGGAGGTCTGGGCTGGTTCACCTAAGGTCAAGAAACAAAATCCTACTCCCAACACCCCAGCACAATTTAAGTTCATGACCCTAATTACTCTCCTATTCAAATTCAAACTTTTCTGAATATGTTAAAGATGAAAAAAATTCACTCAGCCAGCTGTAGAATGTAAAATCAGCTACTAGATTTTTTTGATCTTCACCTTCATGCCTACATAAATTCACGACAGTCCAAGTGTTTAATAAAAACATCCCGATGCCTGCTGTTCGTAAGGCCTCTTTAAGCTACCCACATTTGAGTGAGATTCATGTTCTCACCGAGCTGGCAAAGCAAACAGTAAGAACCCTAAAAACGCCATGTAAGTGCCATGGAAATGTTCAGAAAAACACCACAGACCTTTGGGGACATCTGTTTTGGGTTAGAGAAGACAACTGAGCCGGGCCTTGGGGAACTAACAGGTAAGCAGGCAGGCGAGGAATGTGCCTGGAAGCAGAGAGGGCTGTGAAAGCCCAACCCCCAAGCAGGACCTGGCACAAGTCCTCCTGGCACAAGCACCTGAGAAGCAGGGTAGGCTGGCAGACAGTTACAAGCTGACCACAATCCCAGACGGGACAGGATCTCTGAGCTGGGCCCAGGGAAGTGGAGCGGGTACACTGAAGGAGGGGCATGGTACGCTGGCCATCTACTAGACGTACTGGACTTGGTGACACACTTGGTAGTCAGGGGCAGTAAAGCGGGGGAAGGAGCAGTCACATCACAGTTGTTATTCTGGGTGACCGAAAGAATGCAATTGCCTTCATAAACCCAGCGAAGTCATGGGGAGGACCTAGGGTTTCTGTACTGAGCAGTCACAAAGGGAAGGAATAACGCAGTCAGACCCTGGTCTGGACTTGTTAAGTCAAAGTCGGTGCAAACACCTGACTAACACGGAAGAGAAAGACTCCGTGGTCTTCCGAGCAGATGAACCGGCTCAAGGACTGTGAGTAAACAAGATAAAAACAAAAAGAATGAAGGCAGAATCCGGAGGAAGACAGGATGACTGCATTTAGAAAGCAAAGGCTTTCTCAACTGTCGCCATACATAAATTAAATTTGCCCAGAGTCTGTTATAGTATTGGAGTAAAACTAATGCTATGAGAAAATTTAGCAAACACTAAATTCCACATGCAGGATGTCCCAAAAATCATCACAATCCATGGAAAGTATTAAATTTTTAGGATATCCTGTAGTTAGGACGATAACCTTGTGTAAGGAGTTGTTGGTCTCGGGTAAGCTAAAAAGCAAAACCCTCATATGCGCTAGAATGTCTAATTACTAAAGCTGCAAAAAAAAAAAAAAAAAGTAGCTATCAGCATAGTACCAAACACTAAAAAGGACCCACGAAGTGTAAGTACTGAGAAAAATTAAAGGCACTGATTTGATTTGATCATTTTCACACAGTACTGGGGACTGAATGAAACTGTCCAAGCTGGAACGGAGCTTGTGATTCTCCTGGCTTCCACTTCCTAGCGGAGTCTTCTGACTTTTTTTCTTTTGAGATAGAGTCTCACTCTGCAGTCCAGGTTGTTCCTGAACTCACTATGGAGCCCAGGCTGGCCTTGAACTCACAGCAATCCTCCTGCCTCAGCCTCCCAAGTGCTGGGATTACAGGCAGGTGCCACTACCCCTTGCTTCTGTGGTGCTGGGGAATCGAACTCAGGGCCTTGTGCTGGCTATGCAGGTGTCCTAACCACTGCGTTATTCCACCAGCCCTGAGTTTTCTGATTTTTACTAAGTCATGTGGCAAGGGTTACAGCCGGGAAGGTGACACGAACAAGGAAGGCAGACTTTAGTATTTTTTTGAAAAGCTAACACAGAGGAACCCACTCTCCTAGCTCCAAGACAAAGAACATGTAAATTCTACACTAAACCCACTGTGGGCTGCTGACAAACCTACCAACCGAGGAACACAGGGCAAAGAAAAACCTTTTGCTAATCCCTTATGTATGGCATTTAACAAGCCCTATGGCCTAAACACTCCCAATTTCAAGCTGGCCACAGTCTGCAAAACTCCTAAAAGTTCAGCAATAGCTTTGCCAGTACAACTCCACCCTGACACATCCCTGCACATTGCCTACTTCATGGTCCACCACACAATTGAGCAATTCTGTGATAACTTTCCTCTAAACTCAAAGGGCAATAATTTCCTGGAACAACTGCGTGGCCATTCCGAGGGGCTTACCCTCCTCCTGGACATGCCGGCAGTCTCCCTGGGCTTCACGGAAAGGGCTGGATGCTCAAAACAAAAGGGCGACCCAGCAGGGCCAGAAGAACTAAAGGAAAAGACCAGAGCTGCGCCCTCCAGACAGCTGCTGGGTGACTGCTTTATAACTGCTTCCTCTGTTGGCGTCCTCTTCCTGGAGGGATTATCTATTTTCAATTGCCAGTAAGACGGGCCCACACACTGAGTAAATTACAAAAGGAGGAAGTATTTGGGCTACTAGCTCTGGAGGGGCAAGGTGAGGGGCTGGCGGCTGCTCCCCGGCTGGCAAAGTACAGGCGTGGCCCAGGGAATCACGCAACAGGAGCCAGGAAGCAGGACTGCATGGGGAACTGTCTATCTCTGGTATCTGTCTTCCCACAAACCCATCAGGTTTCAATCTTCAGAGCTCCACCCCCACGATCTAATCTGATCCTAATCTCCTCCCAGAGGCCCTACACCTCTGACCACCTCTTTCCATCCTCTCCTGGGGATTACATTTCAACACTCTCACCGCACCCAAACCATGGTACCACCTACGCCCCAAGTGCCTCACTGCCAGGGCACCTGAACAGGAGTGAAGCGTCTTCTGATTTCAAATCCAAGTGTCTTAGACTAAACCCAGCCACTTGGGGGAAAGGCATCCAATCTAGCCCTATGACCTGCCAGGAGCAGGGCTGACTGCAGAATGGGGGCAGTAACACCTAGCACCCATAGTGGACTTAGATTTAGCCTGTCCACAGCTGGGAACACCCAGCAGGAGCAGGAATTTTGCCTGCTGTGCCTGCCTGCGGCTCAGAAGGCCACATTGGTGTGGCCACTGGTCACTGGAAGACCGAGGAGGCTCGCCTCTGTCTAGGGACCACGACCACACAGATAATTGGTTTTCACGGTCTGCCCTCAATGACCTTCAGCTATCGCCCAAAGCCACAAATCCCTTCCACAGCTGCACTCGGGACTCCAAGCCCCACACCACCGCCAAGCCCAAAGAGTCCACCTGTAGGCCGTGTCGAAGCCAACTGCGGTGTGCCAACCCTGCTGGGAACACAGGCTTCCAGGTGGTCCCTACCTGCCACCGCGCGACATCCAGTACCTCATCTCTGCGGGGACAGGGAAGTTCACCAAGCAACCCAAACGCTGGACCCATTTACCATGGAGACCGCTCCGAGGGACCAATTTTCTCCTGTTTTACAACATCCCTCTTCTGGCGCCTTCCCAAGTGCCCCAGTTTCACAATACTCCCTAGTTTATCACTTAAGTCGTGGTTCCCATAAAAATCTCTCCAGGCATCAAAAGACTATTGTCAAAACACATAAGGTATTATTACAGGGGGAAGTCTGTAACTTTACTTCCCAATATTAGAATTTTTCACCAAGGAACTATGACTCTTCTGCTCACAAGCATGTTACAGACAAAAGAGAATTCAAGCTCGGCCAATTTGTACCTTGGAAGGTCTCCCCATCACTTACCTGTCCTCCAACCTCATTTCCTCCACATATACGGGATACCCCTGCTACGGTGCGCACACACTCTGTGGCAAAATCAGAACTAATCACAGAAGCATGAATTTAAAAGGGGGAGGCAGACCTAAGGAACTCTGAATTATCGCCAAGTGTCCTGGCTCAGGCCGGCAATCCCAGCGCTCTCGGAGGCTGAGGCAGAAAGCCACAGGTACAGCCCAGTGTGGGCAATTCAGCCCGAATCTACCTCTAAAGGGGGGGCGGTGGGGAGGTGCAGTGACCCGTATCTTTAGTATTAACCTTCTTTCTATAAAGTTTAGGGAGGAAAGAAAGCTGGACTCACTCGTCCTTACCTGCATCCTGTTAATCTTTACAAAACTCACAAAAGAAAGAAAAATCACCGCTTGGCTTAAACTTTCCAGGCGGTTTCCGAAACCCCGGGGCACAAGCCCCTTTGGGACCCTCCTCCCGACTCTGGGATTTCCCTCCGCACCGCGGCGCCCCGTTTTCGGGCGCTCCCCTTGGGGCCCCCGGAGGCGCCGCCCGTTGCCGCGGTTGGGCACGATGGGCCCGGCCTGGAGACACCAGGGACCGCGCGGGGCCCTCAGCCGTTCCCGCAGGACGCCGGCCAGGGCGCGGGAGGGCCGGCCGCGGGGATCGCCGCGTCGCGAGGTCACTCGTGGACACGCTGGGCCCCGGGCTCGTCCAGGGGCCTCCCCGTCCTCCGGGATGCGCCCGCCCCGAGGCGCGACCCCCGTGCGCTCCAGAGCCCCGCGGCCCTGTCCGCCGGCCGCGCTCACCTCTCCCCGGTGTTCGCGGGGTCCGCCTCCTCCTCCGCCGCCATCGCCGCAGCCGCGGACGCCGGGACCACGCCCCGAAGCCGGCTGACAGGCCGACTGAGCCGCCCGGCCGCCGCCGCCGCCTTAAGGCGGAAGCTCCCGCGCATGCGCCGCCCGCCCACAGGGCTACGCACGCGTGCGTCTGGCCACACCTCCCGCCCCGCCCACCAGTCGCGCATGCGTCGTCCCGCCCGGCGCGCGGCGCTGTGCGCATTGGACGGTGCGGTCCGCCTGGAGCGACAGGTGAGCCTCGTCCGGTTTGGCTCGCGAGTAGCTTATTTGAATAACGAGCGTGAGGATGCAGCATCCGGCTGCGGTGGACGGCCAGCGGGGCTGCGCGCCCACTTGCCCCGCCAGGGCCCGCGGAGCGTCCCGCGGTCGCGCCAGTGCCCGACGCGGCGCCCAAGCCTGTGGGCCTGGCCTCCGCCGGCCCTTCCCTGCCGGGTCCGGGGCGGGAGGCGCGCTCCGCGGAGCCTTCAGCCCCTCGGCATCCTGCGCACGGGGGCGCCGGGACCACCTTAGTGACCGAGTCGGCCGCTGCTCCACCCCGGGCCGCCCCAGACACGTGGGAGGGGTGCAAAGTGTGGGCGTTGGTAATTAAGGCCGGTCCCCAGAGGGAGCCACTCACGTTCACGCCAACGGGCGTGATACTGCGTGCCTTAATAATTACACGCCTTCTGCCATTACCCTATTGCCGGGTGGTGTGTGCCGGACCTGGAATTTCCTTTCCTAGGCGTCTGTGGTTGCTGCCCGGTAAAACAAAAGGGGCTTGTCGATCTGGTGCTGGAGGTTATTCAGAAACTGACAGGGCAGTGCATGGGGCAACGGGACCCAAAGACCTTCCCCAGCTTGAGGTCACCACGGCTCAGGTTTCGCCTTGCTGAGGAGAAACGCTAGCCTTGCCTGTGGCACCATGTCCAAGCTGGGCTCAGCCCTCCGCCAGCCCCTGTGGGCAGCGGCAGTGAAGCTTTGCAGCTCCGTTCTGATCATGGTGCTCTGGAGTCCTGGGGTTGTATCCTCTTGAGTGACAGCGCGGACGACACCTGTGACCTGTACCTGCAGGGCATTGCCAACACCACCTTCGGCCACTGTTTGGGCCAGATCTCCTCCATGACTTCCTCCTTGCCCTGAGAGCAGATTCCCCAGAGTTTAAGCCTGTCCTGGGCCTCCTGCTCCAAATCCATTTCCTTTTGGTGACCTGCTGACCGTTGTCCGGGTTGAGCAGTGCTTACATCAAGATGTCACCAGCAGCTACTCTGAACTCTCCAATGGCGTTATCACATATCCACTGACTCAGGAAAGTGCACAGCCTGACCCACCTGCCCTCTGCCAGGCCTGTGGCTTGAAGGCTGAATGCTGCCATTGTACCAGTAAAACCAGATGTCCCGTGTAGGTTGCTGCCTAGTGCCCCCCTGTGTCACAGCTGGGGCTTGTTTTCCAACTCCCCAAGAGTAGTTTCCATGAGGGAATAATGGTACCTAACATCGCAACCCTCACAGGCACCTGGACCATTGCCCCCTGCTACCAGGTAAGCACGAAGGAGCCAGGGTGAGGAGCAGACCATGCAGAAAAGCAACGTTTCTGAGGCCCTCGATAGTTTACATGCCCTGGAGACATTTGTCAAGAAGTGCTATCATTCATTAGATGATCACTGTGATATGGGGGTTGAGCCCCCGAGCCCTTGCTCTGAGCTGTGTTCCTGGCCTTTTTATGTATGTGTGTATATATGTATTTATTTATTTAGAGACAGCATCTTGCAGAGGTGTCCAGGCTGAGCTCATATTTGAGATGACAGAGAGAACGCCATTACGTCATTCAGAGGATCGAGCCCAAGGCCTGTACCCAGAGCTGTAGCCTTAGCCCAGCTTTTGTGAAACAGGTCCTCATCACGTTACTAGCTGCTCAGGAATTTGCTGGGCTTGAATTTGTAGTTCTCATGCCTTGGCCTCCTAGACAGCTGGAATTCCAGACCTGCACCACTGAGCCCAGCTATCACTGCATTTGAAGTGTGGTTAGGCAATATTATAAATAGCTTTTTCCCAATAAATTTGAGGACTATTTGAAATGAACAAAATGTTTGGAAAGCAAAATTTATCAAAACTTGGAAGATGAAACAAAATCTGAAAAGATTGACTTTATATATATATATATTAAGATAAGGTCTTGCCCTGTAGTCCAGGCTGGCTTTGAACTTAAAGCAGTTCTCCTGCCTCAGTTTCCCAAGTGCTGGGATTACAGGCATGCTCCACCACGCCCATCTTAGGTAATGCCGAGGAATCAAAACCAGGGCCTTGTACTTACCAGGCAAATGATCAAATTGCCGAGATACACCCCAGCCCAGATAAATATTTATTTCTAAGAGTTGAATGTATGACTTAAAAATACTTTCCACAAAGAGTATTCTTTTAGAGTAAAGGTAGAGTTTATTATAAAATGATAGATTTTTAGAGTAAGAGAGAAAATACTCCCAAGAGTCCCAAGAGCAAAGGTGGGCAACCCCTGTTACGGTGTGGATCTGGAATGTCCCTCATATTTGACTCTGCTGTGTGCTTCTGCCGTTGCTAGCCAGCCATGTATTGACTGTGACCTTCTGAAACTGTAAGCTAAAATAAAACTTTCCTCCCTTAAATTATGGATGTTTTCTGTTTAGTTTGTGTTGAGACCTGAGGTTTTCCCAGCCCCTTCCTCAAGGCCTGAACTTAGTATGTGCCTTCATCCTTACCTGTCTGCTCAGAGGATGTTACCTTTTCTTGAGCTAAAGTTTATAACCACAAGCTTTTGATGCTCTGATCTATGGCTAATGATTAAGAAGGGAAAAGGGAAAAAGTCATCATTTTTGTTTTTAAGTAGCCCCAGCCTCCTGTCTCCAGGCCTAACTGGTTTTTTTTTTTAAGCCTAACTTTTCCCCTCCTCAAGAGTTGGGAGCCTAAAATCATGTAGGGTGTTGGGCAACCGCATCCTTATGGCTACTTCCTGCTGAGAGGGTACCAAGGGGGAAGGAGTTAGGGTCTCCAGTCCTGGTGACTTTCAGGCCTGACGGGTTGACTGAGGGCTCCTGTGTGGATCAGAAGAATGCAGGATCATCTGGCAGTGGATAGACTGCAAACAAGGAGAAAGCTTAGGAGACAGTTTATTACACGTGACCCAAGTAGAGAAACTGCAGTGACTACGATCTTTTCCACCAGGTTGACCCAGAAAGATAAGCCCATCAGAAGTAAAAGATCCAGTGTTGTTAACTAAGGCAAATGATAGCTCAGCTCATTATAATCCAATTTATAGGCACTAGCAAATCAGCCTGTATCCTCTCGAAGCACAGGTGAGCAGAAGGTAATTATGTCTGGTTAAAGGGAGGGTACACAAGGTGCCTATGGGCCTCTGAGGGAAGGTAGGGCCAGGATGGTGTGACATTTATGTACCTGTAGCATGCTCGAACAGGTATTTCAGCTCTCCCAGGGGTTGGCTTTTCTGGGAGGGGGCCGTCTGGAGGGGTTTCGCCCTTCCATGGTCTGACCTGGGAATGAATGATAGGTGCAACCAGCAGTGCTTGCAACTCTCATAGCTGTTGGAAAAGAAAGAAGGCCTGAGAAAGACCTGCGTTGTCGCAGAGAACAGACAGCACCCAGTCTCTTGGCTCTCCTGTGTTTCCTGCAAGTGGGAAAGAATGTGTCTGTGATGAGATTGATAAATGCTTGCTTCTTAGTCATCCAGCAGATTGGCTGTTCGGCTGCAGCTCTGGGGTGCAGCCTGGGAACAGCTTTCACCTGCCGTGGATGCCATGCTAGCATCGTGAGGACTGTCGGCGCCCACGGCAGTGTGAGCTGCGGGCATGTCCGTGCAGATGATTGTCTGAGTTGGTGCACAGCCGGCCGCGGACTGACCTGTGTCTGTTTACAAGAACCAACCGATAAATCTTTAGTGATTTTCGCGAGCTGGGTTTACACCTTGATTCTTTGAAGTTGGGAGTGTTAGTGCCGCAGAAACTGTCAATCCTTTCAAATCAGGGCTCTTATTTAAGATGTGTGACTACTCCGTTGTCTCCTCACCATCAGCGTAGGAGGGTTAGGAAGGAGAGGGCAGGCACAGAACATCAGGCTTCACAGGAAACATGAGTAGCACGGATGCGGGGTGGGGGAGCTCCGGGTGGGATGCTTGCCTGGCATCTGTGAGTCCTGGGTTATAGACCCCAGCCCTGCAGCTAACAAAAACTAGCACAAGCCAAGTAACAGCCCACCCCCAAAATGGAGGAGGCCTGTGTGCAGCTGTGTTAGTTTGGGGTCTTACAAAAGGCAGAATTGACAGAGATTATAATAAAGGATCTATTTGGAAGGCTCACAAGCCTGAGGACAGAGATAGTCCAAGATGGTGGCCTGCACATACAAGAGCTGGAGGGTCTAATGGCTGCTCAGCCGTGAGGTAGAACACCTGTCCAGGACAGCAGGACAGCCAGTCAGAGTCTGCTGCGGATCTCGGTTGTTCAAAGAACAATGGCAAAGACTGGAGACTGAAGATCAGCAATGGATAGACAGGTGTAAGTCGAGACTGTAGTGAATCTGTGAGGAAGATCTGCGGCGTGGGTCAAGTCAGAGTCAGTAGACAACTGCGAAGCGAGGGCTTCCCCAGAGGAAGAGGCTGTAGCAATCTTCCTTCCTTTTATACAGTTGGAGTTCCCAGCTGGGCCTCCCGTATCCAGGTGGGTGTTTTTTTCTCATTTGATGGCCCACGAATCACTCACACTCCAATCCAGGCTGGTTCCTGATTGCCTAATCTAGGTGTGGTTCCTAAACCCTAGTCCAGGCTTGGTTTCTGATTGCCTCAAATTGACATAATCTCTCCAAAGGTCACAGCCACCTGTCTGCAAAGATGCACAGGTGCATTGCTAAGCATTTGCAGGATAGACACCTCGTGGCTAGGCTACAAAACTGTGGGGCTAGCTTGTGACAGTGAGTCTCAGGAGGGCTGAGTTTCATTTTCTCTGAAGTACACTGCACAAATGGTAACAGTGGTCATAAAGGAGTCACACCCACCACACAAGCGCCATCCAGGTCATGAAGTGAATCTGAAGAAGGACAATGATGGAGCCGGCAGTGCAGGGTGGACTGGACACCTGGACATCAGGCGCAGGGGCTCTTCAGCTGTTGCTGATGAGTATCCACTTTATGGCTAAGGTCAGGGCTCTTATTTAAGGCTCTTCATTGAGATTCAAAGACGTTACTTAGCATTCTTAGCACACTCTGACTTAATGTGATTTCTGCAGCTCGTATATTTGGATGTTGTAAAATACCCATATGCTGTTGAGAGGTGGGACCTGGTTGGAGGGGCCAGAACACTGGGGCTTGTCCCAGAAGGGACAGATAACTGGAGCAGGACCTAGAAAGGCAGCTCACCTCTGCCCCCTGACTTGGCATCCCCCTCTGCATGTCAGGAAGAGGTGTCCAGCTGCTGTCCTGCCATATATGTTCATCACTGCCAGCTGCCCGTGAGTAAACCTGGACCTTCCAACATGGAGATAAAATCTTTCCTCTCTTAAATTGTGAATGTCGGGTGTTCTGTCACACTAACAAATAAGTAACCAAGAAATAAATTGGTACCAGAGAAGTGGGGTCATTGCTATGACTTCACCTGATGATGTGGTTTAGAAGCCCCTGGAACTGGCTGTGGAAAGAGTTTGGAAAGGTTCGAAGATGCTAGCTAGAGAAACCTTAGAATGCTGTAAACTAAGCTTGTTGAGAGATTCTGGTTGGATCTCAGAAGAACAGAATGCTGATAGAAATAGATCAGAAAGGCTGGGCTCAAGAAATTTCAGATGAGAAGAACTTTGTTGATCATTGGTCTAAAAACCACACATACTATGATGTTGCAGCAAGTGTGTCTTCATTTTGCCCTTGTCCAGAGACTTTACCTGAAACTGAGATTAAGGGCAGCAAACTACATAATCTGGTGGAGGAAATCTCAAGGCAACCCACTGTTCGTGCTGTCACTCGGGTGATGCTTGCGGCTTTTAGCCAACTCTATGGCAAAGGGCAGGAAAAAATGGCAGAGAAAAATGATACAAAAAGTTTACAGTTTGGCGGACTTCAAGGGCTCCAAGGTGCTGGGGCAGAAGAGCACAAGGGAGTTAAAGAGATTAGCATTAAAAAGAAACCAGGTACTTGAGAACCCAGCTACAGGTTTCAGGGATCAACAAGACCCCACTCTTTGATAATTAAAAGGTGGAGAGACAAAGGATGTTGCTCCCAGGGTATCCTGCAGGGCCAAACAGAAAAATGTTGGTTGGAGTTCAACCATCTGAGAACTCAAAGGCCTCAACAGTGATTATCCATGGAGGCCAGGCGACTGCCCAAGCCAGTGACAGACCTTGGTAACATCCATGCAGTCCTGGCTTTACAGGCCCACAGAGTGCAAGAGTTGGGTCATTGATGCTTGCACCCAGATTTCAGAGGAAGGCCTTCAGGTGGCCTGGCAGTGTGTGAAGCCGAAGGTGCAGTGGATACCCTAGAAAGTTGGAGATACCAGAAATGTGGATTGCCAGCTGAGAAAAGCTATGGACTATGAGCAAATCCAGCCCAAAGGAGAGAAAGTGGATGTTGCAGCCAGAGGCAAAACTGTAGAGGCAGGTCCACTGGAGCCCTCGGGTGCTCACCTCTTACCACAGCTTGCGTGGGGTGCTGGACATGGAGCTACGGGATTTAACCCATGCCTTGCTGGGTTTCTTTCTGGCTTTGGTCAAATTACTTTCTATCCTCCTATGACCCTGTGCCGCTGTACACTGGAAGTGCTTAACTTTTCTTTGATGTTCACAGGAGCTGACAGCTGAGGGTTTGTTTTGAGTGTCAGAGGAGACTTTGTATGTACTTGGACTTCTTAACTGTGCTGTGCTGGAACTGTTAAGACTTCGGCAACTCTTTAGAAAGGACTAAATGCATTTTGCATAAGGAGGTGGACCTGAGCGGAGCCAGGAGTGAAATGTTATGGTTTGGATGTGGAGTGTCCCCCAAAAGCCTCATATATTTGCATGTTGTAAAATACCCCCGTACTTTTGAGGTGTGGGACCCGGTTGCAGGGGCAGAGCACTGGAGCTTGGCCCAGGAGGGATGGATCCCCGAGGCAGGACCTGAACGGGTAGCTCTGCCCTACTGCGTATTCACCATTGCCAGCTGCCATGGATTGACTGAGACCTTCCGAAACTGTGAGCTAAAATAAATATTTCTTCCCTTAAAATGTGTATATTGGGTATTCTGTCACAGTAATGAATAACACAGCTATAAGCACAATATCTTTGTTAAACAAGTGTGTTAGTTAGGTAAACTAAAAGTGTATTCTCACTATGAGAGTCCTGTGGTTTGAATGTCTCCAAAACTCAGGTTGAAATTTAATCCCCAGTGCAATAGTATTAAGAGATAGGGCCTTCCTGGAATTAGATCATCAGGCAGAACCCTCATGAATGGGAGTATTGTCCTTCTTACAGGGCTCAAGGGAGCCTGTTTGTCCCTTTTTACCTTCCTGCTATGTGAGGACGCAGCGTCCATCTCCCCGTCCACATGAGGACACAGCTAGAAGGCACCGTATTGGAAGGTGAGTGCACCCTTGCCAGAGCTGGCGTCCGCTGGCCCTCTGGGTTTCCCGCCGTCTGGAATTCTGAGTTTGCAGTTTCTTCCCCTTTTTGTAAATTACCGAGTTGAAAGTATTTTGTTTCAGCACCAGGAATGGATTAAGATAGGTAGACCCAAAAAAGAAAAGAAAAGAAAAAGCAGCAGGTAGATAGATGAATATGCAGATATGGCCTGTCTTGTTTCTAATCTTGTATGTCTTGTCAGTGTAGTTTAGTTACCTTTATTTGGTTGGAAACAACAAAAAGGAACAATTATCACACTAGATAAAATATGTGGAATACTGACTGAATTCCAGAACAGAATTAGGTCACTTGTGTGACTTCTCAACCGTGTTAACAACTTACAGAAAAGTGGTTACCAAGTTTAGTTAACTGTTTCAATCCTGAAATCCAGGTCGACACGTTTCACCCTTCATGTCAACGGCGATTCTTTTTTTCTTGCTGTATTCTTAAGAGGTCCCAAAATGAAGTACAAAATCCGTTTTTAAAAGTTCAGTTAACTGACTTAGAAAAAAATAATCAAGAAAGGGTCTTGAGTTTTTAAAATACAACGTGAATTTTTATATAAAGAACATTTAAAAATATTCTAGATGGTAACCGAAACTTAACTTGTACAAGCTTCCGATGTAGAGCAGACACAGCTCTCTCTGTCATAAGTCCGTAGCTCGCTGGCAGTGCCCTTGCATTTACAGAATACTTCTTTGTCTGGTAAGAAAAGGAAATCCAAGTGAGTTTCAGTGCAGTTGCTCTAGTAACATTTCTGCTCCCACATGTAATAGGATCACCCAAAGCCTTTTACAGCCTGAAGTAATCAAAATTGAACGCAAATATCGAAGTATCAAAAGATGACTAGTGTCATCTGTCTTGGTTACCTTTTTGTTGCTGGGACAGAATACTCAACATCCACAACTTTGGGGAGGAAAGATTTATTTTAGCTCACAGTTCAGAAGGTCTCAGTCCACTCCACAGGTGGGTGACTGGGAAAATGATAGAATCCCAAGGTGGGTCAGGACCTGGGCCAAGACCTAGAGGTAGAGCCAGAGCCAGAGCTGGTGCTCTGGAGACAGCGAGTCTCATAGTGTCATGTGACAGAAACAAGAGGAAGGGCGGAACGAGCACACATGACCCTCCAGGCCAAGCCCCAAGCATGTGCCCCTTCCAGCCAGGCCCCACCTCCTGACAGTACACGGTATCCATCGGTACATGAAGCTTTTGGGGGGACGCTCCAGATTCAAGCACAGCAGCCTCTGTGCTGGAATTCTCCAACAGTTGAAGCCAGATGCGCTCTGATCTGACGCAGGACTAATTCCCCGTTGAAGGTGCTGAGTGCTCGGTGCCTCAGACCACCGCTGGGATCTGTGCTCTGGTCGGGCCTGATACGCCCTGTTCTTAATCTCTTCTTTTCCAGTTGCTTGAATCGCTGCTGCACTTTAGCCTTTATCAGAGGGGTAGCGTTTCCTGTTTCTCTTGAGAGAGAGAAACAAAGGAACACTTAGTACACCTGCTATATTTTGGACCTTGAGCAGCCTCAGGTACTTGGAACTGTGTGTAACCGGGAGGCAGAGCTTGAATGGAATGGGCAGGTATTTGGAGTTTGACCTGGAGAGGTTGTATTAACTTGTTGGGATTGGGGGTTGCCCAGGCCAGAGCTTTCAGGTGTGTGTTGTTGACTTGTGGCCAGGAAAGGAGGGAGGGGCGCCTAGCCTTTGCCTGAGCCCTCAGACTCACCTGGCCTCTGTCTGCACTGGGGTGAGCAGCTCACCAGCCTCCATGAGCCTTTCCCATTGCTGCCTGCCCCAGGAGTGAACTGTGTGTGTGAGAGACGTTCTGAAACTGTGAGCTGAATAAATCTTTCCTCCCTTAAGTTGTGGATGTTGGGAGAAAGTAACCAAGACAACACCCCTTTGAGTTATCCTTCGGTGCTTGGAATGTAGGTTTTGTTCTAAAGCAGTGTGTGCACTCTGAGGAGCATGCCAGTCCGGGTTTGAATTAAAATCCCTGACTCTGAGACAGAAGGATCGCATCACTGTAAACCGAAGGGTTCCTCACCTTGCAGATGACTCGCATCGTACATGCACTTAGCCGAAGGCCAGGAGGCGGGGACTTACATTAATAGAAGATTTTAATCATCTGCACATACTGCTGTTTCTTCAGAGTTATTAAAACAAAAATATATTATAAACATACATAAATGCATATAAATAAATACCTGACACTAAAAGCACTTGGTAAAACCTCTTTATAATTGCTGTTCATCATCAACGTTTTCCCAAAACTGACCATCTCAGACAAGCGTTGGTCATCTGCAGGACATGCAACGAGAGGGTCACCTGCCTTTCCTCGTGGATAGCGGTGTGTATAACTGCTCCTGACCAGGCACCTGGTTTCCCCACGCTGGAGCTGTGTCCAGGCAGCAGCGCCTCAGGTTCCGCCCCTTACTCACACGGCGTTCTTCAGCAGGAGCAGAAGGTTCTTAGGTGTCAAGAGGGAGACAGAACGGAAGTCTCTCGAAAGACTGGAAGTAAATATCCCCTTCGATCCAGCGATACCTTCTGGGAATTTTCCCAAAAGAGTTAAGAACAACACATGACAGAGATACATCTATACCCATGTTCATAGCAGCACAACTAACAGCTAACATGTGGAGGTCACTGAAATACCCATCAGCAGACCAATGGACACAGAAACTGTGGCATTTATACACAATAGAATACTACTCATCTATAAAGACATAGGTTGGAGGCTTTTGTAGGTAAATGGAGGCAACTTGAGACCATCACGCTCAGTGAAGTGAGCTAGAAGCAAAAGGTAAAATATCGAATGGTTTCCTTGATATGAGAAACCCAGATCACAATTACTTTGTGGAACTTAATGTGGGAAATAGTGGGAACTGGAGGGTAGGCTGGGGGGAGGGTCGAAAGGACAGATTTGTAACTTTGCCATGGGACGTATGTGCACAAGGTGCTCAGGATCGCTGTAAACTCTGTGTTGCACTTATACATTTCAATAAAATGGAAAAAAAGAGAGACAAAGGTGGATGGTAAGGAAGGCGTCGGGCGAGAGATGAACCGAAGCTCACCACCGAGCCTCGTGCGTGACCCGAGCCCCAGGCTAGATGAGCAAGAGTTTTCTTTAAAGAAAGGAAGGAAGGAAAGAAGGAAGGGAGCGAGGGGAGGAGGAAGGAAGGCAGGGAAGAATAGTCTTTCCCTCTCATTGAAAACTTTTCCCACTAAAATGCACACACATAAATATTCACTACATGTAAACGTTCAGATGAGTGCTTGTCAGAAAGCGGCCCATCGTGTAGCTACCCCGCAGGTCACAAAATGGACCTTCCCACGACCTCAAAACCCGCTACATGCCTGGGTCAGTCTCCACTTCACTCTCAAGGCAATTACTTTTTAACTTCTAGCTCCGTAGTTCAACTTTGCCTAGTGTGAATTTTATAGATTCATAAAGAACACAGACGTCGGTGTCTGGCTTCTTTCTTACAACGTGTGATTGCAGCTCCCGATAACTGCTCGTGTTCCTTGCTGTGGAGTATCCCACTGAGCAGGGACACCCCGGTGTACCTGCCCGTTCCTCAGTGGCTTGCTCTGTGACCTTGTAACTGTGAGCATGGTCCTTTTCTTAAAAGGTTGCCTCATGGATCTTCTGTGCATCGATGAGCCATCGTTTCCATAAGCTTTAAAAATGCATCTCTTGGCAGTAGTTGTACACCACTTGTCTAAGATGTGTAAGGCTGAGTTCATCCCCAGCACTGCAAACACAGAAAACTAAACTTTTATTTAAGATATATTAATCTTGATCTGGGGATGGTGGCACATGCCTGTAATTCTAGCACTCGGGAGGCTGAAGCAGGAGGATTGCCTCAAGTTGAAGGCCAGCCTGGGATACATAGTGAGTTCAGGAACAGCCGGGACTACAGAGCCAAATCCTGTCTTTAAATACATACATACATACACACACACACATGCATACATATTTAAGGGCTGCAGTGCAAAGGCCTTGAGCTCAATCTCCAATATCACGCCCTGTAAAGAAAGATATTAATCTTCATAAGTTTATTTATTGTGTTAGTCAGCTTTCCATTACCGTAACAACTACTCAAGGTCATCAGCTTACAAAGAGGAAAGATTTGTTTTGGATCACAGTTCTAGAGTTTCAGGCCATGGTCACTTGGTCCCGCTGCTCTCAGGCCTGTGGTGAGGGGCACATCCTGGTAGCGAGTGCACAGCTGGGCAGAAAGCCCCTCACTCTGTGGCGGGAACAACGTGGGGAGAGGAGAGCGCAGAGCTCCCTCATTGCCTTCCAAGACTGCCCACCTGCCCCACTGCCCCGCAGCTGGAAGACCTTTCCAGGCCTACCTCTCAGCGTGCCAAGCTGGGAACTGAGCCTCTAATACATGGGCCTTTGGGGGAACTTAAGGTCCAAACTATAACACTCTACAGAGGCAGTTTTCACCTAATACTGCCCATATGGCTTGTAATATTATAGATATTCCATACTCATTCCAACAACTGTTCAAATAGCAGCAGTTGTATCTTCTCTCATTGAGTTTTACATGCTTGAGAGAAGGATCTGCGGGCAAAAGAGAAGAAAACTCTGAAGTCCATGCAAATAACAACCCTAGAGAGGAAGGTCCGTGTTGAATACACGCGTTACAGGCGAGAACTAGGGACTGAGCGACCTGCAGACTTTCCCACCCAGTAAGTGAGAACACAGCTTCTCTCAGAAGTGGAGTGTGTCAGGACTGAGGGTTTCTGTATTGGCTCCGTGCCTTTGGCTTTGATGTAGAGTGACTTCCTCCGGCACCTTCAGCAGAGGAAATGTGTCCGGAGGATCTCGAGGGTGACAGGTAAAGGGAGGCCAGACGTGGGGCCAGAGCAGGGACCGTCCTAGGCCTGGCAGGACAGCTCACAGCGAGAACGTGGCGGCTGCACCAGGAAGGTGGAGTCAGATTAGTCTTCAGGCTTCGTATGCTTCCGCGTTTTGGTTCCCTTCTGGTTGTTGGGACGCCACACCTCACCCCCAGCTTCAGGGAGCGCCCCAGTTATTCTCTCGTTGCTGTGACAGAATACCTGACACCCATGACTTACCGGAACAATATTTATTTTGGCTTATAGTTTCAGAAGGTCACAGTCCATACCCAGGCAGCTGGCATTGATAGAGGCACAGGCCGGAGAAAGAATCCCAGTGTGGAAGGAGGGACAGGCCTACTGTGTGCTCCTCCAGGTCATGCTCCGGGGCCCACCCCTTCCAGGGGCAACCTCCGTGTCCCTCTCTGTCTCAGTTAAGCCCCTTTCAGGTCCCATGCAGGGTATTGTGCCCCACAACCATAGTCTGCAACATGCCCCTAATCTACCACACACCTGCAATCTACCACACCCCTATCGTCCACCACACGCGTGTAACCCACGCTTCCTGACGAGGACTCAACACTTATTGGCACCTGGTTCTATAGGTACTCCATAACGTCGGAACGCATGAGACTCTTGGGGTCCATTCCAGATCCAAACCACAGCAGGGAGGATGTTCACGGCTTCGGGAGGTTTCAGTCCATTCATGAGGAGCTGGCACTGGTGGAAGGGTCTGGCAGGGAACGGCTGCGCAGGCCTCCCAGGAAAACAACTGTAGCAGACAGGAGGCGGGGTGAGAGAGGGAGGGCGGGGCTGGCATCTACCCTTCCTGCTCATGTCCCAGTGATCTGCCCCTTCTGGCCAGGCTCCCCCTCCTAACGGTACAGGAAATCAGTAGACTAGCCCCCAAGACTGAATCAACTCCCTGAGACTTTTGGGGGACATTCCAGGTCCAAACCACAACACTCCAGATTCATATTCCAGGGAGGGAACAGAGAATTGCTTTGATGTGGGTCAACTATGTGCCTTTCCTGTAGCTGGGCAGAGGGGTGACGGGAGGAGGAGCCTGTCAGCGACGTCCCTCCCACAAATCACCACCCATTGTCGTAAAACAGATACAGGGCAGCTTAGGGCAAGAGGGGGAAAGGACACAAGGCAGCGAGGAAGCCGCAGAGCTGGGATGACAGCCACACTCTGCACCAGCATGTGACCCCCTTTTGGATCCGACATGGCCAATTGCAGTAGAAACCCCAGCTTGGAGAGTCGGGGAGATGCACAGTGTTAAGTCCTTATTTCCCGGCGTCCTTCAGGCCCGGGGACTGTGGAGAGCATTGCTCTTCCCAGACTTACTGCTGAGCATCTCTGTCCCCATAAACAAAGAAAGAGCATAGAGGAAGGGGAAGGAGGGACCTAGCGGGGTGGGAGCCGAGCGATCGGGTGAGCTGCCTTCAGTCCTTCTCACAAGGGAAGGTTCATTTATTTCTGGATGAAGAATATGTCCTCTCTTTTGTTCTAACAAAGAAACATACTGCTAAAAAGTGGAAAGAAAGGCTGTGCCCCTCAGGATTGAGTTGTTACTTAGGAAGAATAAAAACCCCTGTCTTTTATTGAATCTTTATATGACATTTAGATAAAAAAAATCCATCTAGGCTCATTGAGTCTACGTGTAAAAGGAAAATAAATGATCGTTAGAAATTCCTCTAATTGAAATGAGCATTACAGAACCCATGATTCCTGTGGTTTGTGGATTAGTCTGCAGTCTATGGGGTGATCAACCCACAAGATGAATGTTTAATTTTTAAAAAATGGATTATAGTATAAGGCACACTGCTCTGAGTCCCTCACACACTGCTCTGAATCTTCCCCCTCGATTCATGCACACAATGGATTGTTCTGGCCACTTCCCTGAAGCAGCTCTGGGACTTCAACGAGGCATGATCAAAACCACAGGGAATGTCTGCTGAGTGCTGTCCAAAAGGTTCATAAAAACCCGACGGTGTGACCTCACGCACCTGTCTGGATCTGGCATGGAGTGACTTCCAGCTCCTTCCTGTGAAAGGTCGATGTTGTGGGTCAACTCAGGACCTGGAAGTAGCCACAACTGCGGACCCTCGAAGGAGGACTTCCCGAGCTGCCCCGGGAAGTGGCGGCCGTGAGGGGGTCTGTGCGTGGGGACTGAGGGGCTGCATTTTAAGGGAGATTCATGGTAATGTGTCTTTTACTGGAATACATTTTGTAAACATTTAAACACTCACTGTATTTTTTGATCACATCTTGTATACTTGGCTTCCTGAGAAAGATGTAGCACTGGTACTCATGACATAGATTGTGGGTACAAGAAAGAAGCCCCCAGGGCCGTGGTGCGTGGCCGCGCTCCTGAGCAGCTCCGTGTGCCAGTGTTGGTGGCAGGGATCTGTCCCGCTGGGTCCCAGCTGGTGTTGCCCGTCGCTCCTCCCAGCGGGCACACAGTGAGTGTGCCACCGTTCTCCCTCACCTGTCATCTGGCCCTGCCGTGGGCCAGTCAGGGAGGGGAACGAGGAAAGGGAAGGGTGCGGGACCTCTCACCTGGCCGGTGTCACTCACGTGGCAGGTCCTCTCCTGGCTGACTCCAGCTGCCTCTGGCACCTTCCACCGCGGCCAGCCTCCAACCCAGCCCTCCCTGAATAGGTGCACGTGGTCCTCCAGAGACCTCCCCCCGGGGGGCCTCGGGGCAACCTTCCAGATGTAGTTTACTTCTTGGTTACTGGCTGGTGGAAAGAATGATGCCAGCCATTCTTTCTCCTTAAGCTCCCTGGGCCCTTTGATTTTTTTCCCACCCAAAAATCTTGTGTTTGCCTGAGGTGTCCAGAGAAGGAAGCCGGAGACCCAGCCAAGTAGTTTAAAGACAGAGGAAGAAAATGAAAGCCGTTTTCTCTTTGTAGCCTGGTGAACTTTCTTTCCTTTTTTTTCTTTTCTTTTGTCTCTTTGCAGAAGATGGAGGGGTCGAGTAGCCCCACCCGTGGGTTCTGGCGGCCAGTCTAAGGCCTCCCTCCACCCAGCCTGATGGTAACGAAGTGTAGACGTCTGTAGCTGTTCAGTGGCTGAGCCTGGTGGCTCTGGCTCCATTCCCCACAGTCCTCTCGTCCCTCCCTGGCGGCACCTCCATAGTCAGACACAATGGACATAGGTAGAAACATCTGAGCCTTGTGTCCCAGTGGACAAAGGCCAGCAAAGAGGACATGCCCCTAAGAGCCATACCAAGTGGCATAGTTCTCTGTGAGCTTCTCCCAAGTTCCCAGAGCCCTGTCCAAGGGGATTTGGGGGGAAGGTCAGCTTCTCTTGAACCTGAGGACTTCAGAGCCAAGAGATATGCAGTAGCCAATGGGCGATTCCCACCCCAAGACCCCCTGGGGAGGTGGTGGGACCTTTACAAGGTGGGACCGATCAGGAGGCGGTGAGCGCACGGGGGCACCACGCCAGAGGGGTTGATGTTCTTCTCCTGAGACTGGGCTCGGTCTCCAGAGAGCGGCTTAGGTCTCAGAGGACCGGATGAGGTGTCACAACAGTGGGTGTTACAGAATGGGTCTGCTCCTGGCGCCTCGTTCCTGTACATGCTGTTTCTCTGCAGTGTGGCCTCCGCCAGAAGCTAAGCAGTTGCTGGCACCATGTTCTTGGATGTCTAGAGCCGTGAATCAAAGTAAGCGCCTTTCCTTTGTAAATTACCCATCCTCCGGTATTTACTGTAGCAATGAAGGTGCACTGAAACAATATCATTAACATTACTGCCTGGTATACATTGCAAGCTTTTATTAATGATATTTGCATAGAGCATTTACAATTGAGCATATAAATTCTTTTCGTTTTATTTTTCACTTTGAGAACATGATTTGAAAAGGCTTCTCTAACCCAAGCCATGATTATGTAGATATTCAACTATATCCTCTTCTAGAAACTAATATAACTCCTTTTTAAGGTTCATTGAGCTCAAATTCACCAACCATAAAATCTGCCTATAGCTTAGTGCCTCATGTTTTAGTTTATCAGTAGGTAAAACATTGTCATAATTTAATTTTAGATTTTTTTTGAAGTTTAAGAATGGAACCTAGGGCCTTGTGGTGCTAGGCACTCTACCATTGAGAAACACTCCCAGCCCTAGAATATTTATATCATCTCAAATAATTACATTTAAAAGTACAAGTCTGAATTTTTATCCACTGAGTTAAGTAATACTCCAGTTTTGCTCTTACCCATGTGGATATGCAGTTATCTGAGCACTAGTTGTTGAAGAGAAATTTTTCCTTATTGAATTGTGTTGGCAGCACTCTTATTGAAAACCAATCTAATTGGAAGGCTTATTTCTGGATCTTCTGTTCCCTGACCTGGCTGTCCACCCGTGTGCCAGTTGGACACTGCCTTGCTTACCTCATGTTGGTAGCAAGCTTGGAAGTCAGGGAGCATGAGGCTCCCAGTTTTACTCTTCATACCCTGTGCTGGCGGAGATGCAGAGATGCTGATGCGTACACCCTGGGTACCAGCAGCGGGGTGTGTGTCGGTACCGCCATTACGGAAAGCAATATGGAGATTCCCCATAAAGTCAAAATAGAACCACCACATGATTCAGAAGTTCTACTGCTGGGTGTATGTCCAAAGGAGAGGAAATGCCATAAAAGGTGCTTGTTGCAGCACTATGTATGACAGCTGACATATGCAATCCACTTAGAAACCTCTCTGGGGTGAATGGATGAGGAAACTGGTATGCGTGCACGGGGAAGACGGCTCGGCCGTAAGGAAGAGTGAAATCCTCTTGTTTGCAGCAACACGGGTGGAACTGGGTGTCATCTTTTAAATTTTTAAATTTTGTCAATACATGAATTCCAAATTCTATAAAACATGAGAGATGTGGAGTTTGGGGAATCAGTGAGCGTCCGTGCCCACCCCTTTCTCAGAGACTCACCCCTTTCCTAGCTGACCGTTGCCTTTCTTTCTACCTTGCGATTCATGTTGGGACCTTTTTATGTCATTATTTTTGTGCATTTCGAAATTTCTATAGTCTGTCTTTTGTGCTTAGTCCGTTTCACTGAGCATTATTGACTCAAGGTGGCCCCATTGTTTGAAAGCTTCATATCTGTCTGTCCTTATGGCTGCGTAGTAGTCCATTGTGTATAGATATATCACACCTTCTTTAGCCATTCCTTCACTGATGGGCAGGCAGGGTGTTTCCAGGATTGGGCTATTATGAATTGTGCTGCTATAAACATGGATATGCATGTGTCTTTTCGGTATGTTGACTTTATTTCTTTTGGGAGCATGCCCGATGGAGCAGTAGCTGGATCAAATGGCTTTTCTATTCTCAGCTTTCCAAGGAACCTCCAGACTGCTTTCCGTAATGGTTGTGCCAGCTCGCATTCCCACCAGCAGTGGGGTAGAGTTCCTTTTTTTCACACCCTCACCAACAGTTGTTGCTTTTTGAGTTCTTGATGTAGGCCATTCTCACTGGGATGAGGTGAAACAACATTGTTTTTATTTGCGTTTCTCTGACGGCCAGTGGTGAAGAACACATTTCCATGTGCTTGTTGGCCATTTGTACTTCCTCTGAGAAGCTTCTTTTCATTTCAGTTGCCCACTTCTTGATGGGGTCATTTATTTTAGGGGGTTTTATGTTTCTCAGTTCATTGTATAATCTGGATATTAATTCTTTGTCTGAAGTGTTACTGGTGAAGATCTTTTCCTACTCTGTGGGTCCTCTCTTCACCTTGTTAATTGTTTCCTTTGCTGTGCAAAAGCTTTTTAGTTTAATGTAGTCCCATTTATAGATTCTTGATGAGATTTCTTCTGCAGTTGATGATCTGTTCAGAAAATCCTTTCTTTTCCCTGTGTCTTCTAGGATTTTACCTATCTTTGTCTTCCAGTAAGTTCAGTGTTTCTGCTTAGATGTCCGGTTCTTTGATCCATTTTGTTCTGATTTTAGGGTGTGGAGACAGATATGGGTCTGATTTCATTTTCCTGCATGTGGAGATCCAGTTTTTCCAGCCCCATTTGTCGAAGATAATGTTTTTTTCTCCAGAGGATTGTTTTGGCCCCTTTACCCAAGATCAGGTGACCGAGGGTATTTGGGTTTGTTTCAGTATCCGCGATTCTGTTCCACTGGTCCTCTTGTCTGTTCTTATACCAGTACCACATAAATTTAATTACTGTTGCTTTGTAGTATTTTTTGAAATCTGGGATTGCGATTCCTCCAGCTTTGCCCTTGTTACCCAGAATTGTTTTAGAGATTCTGCGTCGTTTCTGGTTCCATATAAATTTTAGTGTTGTGTTTTTCTCATTCTGGGAAAAATATAGTTGGTATTTTAATTGGTATTGCATTGAATATGTATAGTAGACTTGGGAGTGTGGCCATTTTGACAATATTAGTTCTTCTTATCCAGGAACATGGGATGTCTTTCATTTTCTAAAGTCCTCTTCAATCTCTTTCTTCAGGAATTTGTAGCTTTCTTTGTATAGGTCTTTCACTTCTTTGGTGAGTTTTATTCCTGCGTATTTTCTGTTGCTATTGTGAAGGGGGTTGTTTTCTCGATTGCTCTCTCTTTGGATTTGTTAGTGGTGTATAGCAATGCTATTGATTTGTGGGTATTGATTTTATAACCTGCTACTTCACTGAGTTTATGTGTTAGTTCCAAGAGTCTTTAGGTGGAACTTTTTTGATCTTCCATGTGGAATATCATGTCATCTGCAAATAGGGATATCTTTACTTCTTCCTTTCTAATTCATACTTGTTTTATTCCTTGCTCTTGCCAAAATTTCAAGCACTATGTTGAATACTTGAAGTGACAGTGGGCGTCCTTGTCTTGTCCCTGAATTCGGTGTGAACGCTTTCAGTCTTTCTCCTTCGGGATTCTGTTGGCTGAGGGGTAGCTGTAAATAGCTTGAATGATGTTGAGGTAGAGTCCCTCTATTCCTGTCATCTTCAGAATTTTGTTTTATAAGTGAGTGTTGGGTTTTGTCAAATGCCTTTTCTGTATCTATTGAGATCATCATATGATTTTTATCTTTGCATTTGTTAATGTGGTAGATTACATTTATCGATTTGCATATGTTGAAACATTGTTGCACGTTTGGGATGAAGCCCAGTTGGTCATGGTATATAATCTTCTTTATGATCTGCCACATTCTATTGGCCAGGATGTACACTGAGTGGTTTTGCACCTACGTTCATTAGGGGTATTGGCCTGTAGTCATTATGTTGAATGAAATATGCCGGACATGGAAAGACAAGTGCATGTGTTTTGCTTATTTGTGGAAGTTACTAAATTGGCTTCATAGCAGAACACAGTGGAAGAGAGGTCACTGGAGGCTGGGAAGGGCTGCAGGGGGACGATCAGAAGGGAGTTCTTTAAGGGGCACTGACATACCGAGAGAGAGAATTCATTCTGATTTTTCCGTAGTGGAGTTGGGTAACAATTCATTTTTAAAAATCTATCCTACCTCTCTCGAGATGACTAGAAGAAAAAAGTGCAAAGCGTCTAACAAATAAAAATGATTAATGTTCTAAGAGATGGAAATGCTTGTTACCCTGCTTTGATTACTACACATTATAGCCATGAATCCAATTATCATAATTCATCTCATAAAGATGTATGTCTTAGTTACTTTCTCATTGCTGTGATAGAATACAGCTTAGGGGGAGGAAAAGTTTATTTTAGCTCACAGTTCAGAAGGTCACAGTCTGTTTATGGGCGGCCGGCAACAATAGAAGTACATGGTGGAGGCAGATGTGGAGGCAGCTTCTCACAACATTGTGAACAGGAAGCCAAGCCAAGTCATGAAAAGCCAAGTCCAGTCCAGTCCAGTCCCAGAAAGAAGGTAGGAAGCAGCTTATATCCTTCCAGGCCGGTTCCAGCGATCTGCCACTTCTGGGTCCAGCCTCAGTGTTCCATCCTTTCCACGTGTGGTTCCAGTCTACCACATGCCTGTATTCCAGTCTACACACCCATGATCTAATTCAATCTACAATGTGCCACACACCTGTCTGGTACCACACACCCATAATTCACCCCTCCAGACCAGGCTGCAATCTTCCAACAGCACATGGGTCCATAGACGATTTGTAATGTCAGATAGATGAGCCTTTTTGGGAACATTCCTGATCCAAACCACAATAATGTGCAAATATTATGATCCAATGTAAAGATGGTGATGGCAGGGCCTTCACACATCTATGTACATTTTAGGATCTGCTGGTCGATTTCAGCCAGAAAGGCTCCTGGGATACTCCCCAAGATTACATTGAATCTGTAGGTCAATTTTCAGAGGGTTGTCATCTTGAATTAAATTTTCTGACCCAAGAACGTGAAATGTCTTTCCATTAATTTATATTTCCCTTACAGAGAGGCTGTGTTGTGAGTAGTTTCACCATCTTTATGACCTGTGGCCCCCTTCCATCCTCAGAATCAGCCAAAGGCTAGCAAGTGGTCTCAGAGCAACCAGTTCTGGGCTGTGCTTTGGGAAGGGAAGAAGAATTTGAATCTGATAAGGCATTAAGTTTGAACTTAACTACGTGATGGTCAGTAGAAGACTCTGGAATAAGGCTGAATCTGCTCAAGAAATTACTATCAAGGAAGGAAGAAGATTCAACATAAAATGATTGAAAAAGAGTAAGACTAGATGTGCAAAAAATGATTTTCTTTCTTATTTTTGTGGTGCTGGGGATCCAACCCAGGTCCTTCACACCTAACTATGTCCCTATTTTTAAGTTTTTAAGACTGTATCTTAGTTACTGATTTGTTGCTGGGATACAACATCCAACATCTACAACCTAAGAGAGGAAAGATTTATTTCAGCTCACAGTTTCAGAAGGTCTCAGTCTGTTCATGGGCAGCTGGCAGTGGTGGAAACCATGGCAGAGGCCCAGCAGGAGAGAAGCTGTTCATGACATGGCAGACAGGAAGCCAAGAGAATAAGGAAAGACAACGCTAGCATGTATGTACCCTTCCAGGTCATGTCCCATGATCCCCCACTCCGTGTGACCCAGCCTCCACCTTCCACAGCACATGGAATTCATAGATAATCCACAACATCTAAATACACATGGCTTTTAGGGGATACGCCAGATCCCAGACGAAACGGACACGGTCTTGCTAAGTCACTAAGTCACTCAGACCGGGCTCAAACTTGCAGTCTTCCTGCCTGAGCAGCGCAGAGTGGTAGGAGGTACAGTTCTGTACCACTGGGCCCAGCTAAAAGGATTTCCCTGTGTCCTAGTCAATGGGTGAGGTTTCTCTGGTAAACTTCTTTGCACAAAGCTGAGAAGGATTAGAAGGAGTTTGGGAGCAAGTCTTGTCACTTCATGGTACGTGAAATCCAGAGGAGTCTACGTGACCCAGTGAATCTCCACAGTGTAATCACCTTCCAGATACACTTGGCTGTGCTGCCGGTGTAGCGGTGTCACGCAGGATCCCCAAATACACGTGGCTTTTGGGGAACATTCCAGATCAGTGCATGGTAAACGCAGGGTAAGTAAGCACATGGGCATAGTCACAGAGTTAAAGGCAGAGGAAGGCTTTAAAAGGCAGAACTGAGGAAAATCCAAAACGCTGTCCTGCCATCATGTGAAAAACTCTCCCTCCAGGGCCTCCTGGCTGTGTTTGTACCTGGGAGTGGGGGTGACACAGTGACCCCATTTCTGTTCTGACAATGCTCGCGTTCCTCTCACTGTGCCTGCATTAAGCTTGTGTGACCCCCACATTAACCTGTGAATTCTGAACTGCCAATGCCTGCACCCCACTTGGAGACCGTGAGGCAGAGGGGTCCAGGCGATCCGCGCGGTACCCTGCCGGTACGGAACGGTGTCCGAATCCTCAGGTCTGCAGTCCACGTCCATCCCCTCCCAGAGCCCACGGAGCAGTGGCGGGAAGTCACCGCAGCTGTTGAGCAAGGGCTCTGCACGCCGGGTGAGCCAGCGTGCTGACCGGTCTCTCGGGGCAGCTTCCCGGAGTGAAGGAGGCCCGGCTCGCGGAGCCGTGGTTGCTGGGCCTCTGCGAGGCTTAGGCTGGAATCGGTGCGCTGAGGAGCTGTCGTGGTCAAGATCTGGAGTGTCCCCCAAAACCTCATGTATTTTAATGTTACGGACTGTGGGTCCCCTCAGGTCCCACGGGTGGATTCGTGGGTCCCTTCCCCTCACTGTCTCTTTCTCAGGCAGTTTTTCCCTGTTGTCCAGGCGCCACGGGACTTAAGTTAACATCTAAACATAAACGCGGCCATGCTAAGTGGCGGCAGGACCGGCGCAGCGAGGCAGGATGGAGCGGGTTTACCTTCCCCTGAACGTGATCTCGGACCAAAGACGCCATGCCCAGGCGGCTCCTCCAGGGATGCCAGCGCTCGGCAAGTGGAAACTCTTCACTACCCAGGACAAACAGCGCCACAAGCAGGGGAGAGGGACGGGGACGGCGCTGGAGCCCGGCGGAGGGCATGTTTAAGAGAGGAAGAGGAGGGACGGGAGCGCCTCTGCGCGTTTGCCTGTAGTTGCAAAAACCAGCACAGAGAATGGAATGGCTCCTGGGGAGGAGGCAGACCGAGGGGACACTTCTGCCAGGCGGGTGAGCTTTTTTGTACAGTTTTTAGCGTGGGCACAATGTATGTGTTTTATATACCCAAGGGTTTGAAATAAAAAGAGATAACAATAAAATCCGAAAGCGGAAAGCAGATCGGGACAAACGTGCCTCGCTGTTCCAGGCGGAGCCACGCGGGATTGCGGTGGACTCCCCTTGGCACCCGCGGCGGTGGCCACCCGAGGGCCGAGGGGCACACAGAAGCCTCAGCCGACCGAGCTCGGGACCCTCTGTGCATCCAGAGCTCGGGACTAAGGGGGGTGATAGGCGGCTGACGGAGAGGAGGCGTCAGGTGACAGCAAACCCCGACAGTCCGCGTGGCGGGGAAGAGATGAAAAGCAATTGTAAGTCAAGGGTGAACCGGAACCGAGAAGATCCACATGAAGCCATCGTTTACAGCTGGCCCCCAGCCCGGGAAGGGGCCACACGTAGGAGGCAGCAACATTCACAGCCTCGTCTGTGTTTACAGCCGCCCCCCCACCCTGGCGTGACCGCCTCAGCTCCACCTCCGGCCAGCTCAGCAGCGGCGCTGGGTTCACAGGAGCGCGGACCCTGCCGTGAACTGGGCACGCGAGGGACCGAGGCCGTGCGCTCTTTGGGAGGAGGCTTGTGGTCCTCCTGAGAATCCTGTGAGACCCCGACCCCTGATGGCCAGAGGCAGAGCTGAGCTACCTCCCACCCCATCCGAGGAAAAGTTGTCCCTGCTGCCAAAAAACTGAGGACTGCTGTTTTACGGGAAGGATATTGGCTTTTCCTAAATCTGCCCGTGGGAGGGACTGGGAGTCGGGGCACCCCGGTGTCAGTGAGCTCACCTTGTTCCCAGATCTTGATCTCCAAAATCTTGTTCCTCACCAATAAGACCAATGTTTTTGTCCTTAGGACACGCATGTTGACTTCCAGTCAAGATGGCGACTGACACAGCTGCGTGACGTCTCCTTGTGGACCCAAGAAGTTGGGATTCTAATTAAAAGCTGTGTTACGACGCGCATGTTGAGACATCTGAGAATACTGTGGCGTAAGTCTACACTGGGTTCTGCGAAGTTCAGCTGTGTGGGTGTGGACGGGTGCGTGGGTGGTAAGCAGCAAATTAGTGCACCAAGCAGCCCCTGGTCCTGCACCGGCATGACCTTCAGCTGCCACACTCCCTGCTGGACGTGGCTACCACTCCGACGCCAAAGCCCAGGTGGCCACTCGGGAGCAGATCTCCGTGCCTGAGCCACCTGTCTCTGAGACTCCGGCAGCCTGAAGATAAACACCGCTGTGCGTGTTTTGTTTTTCTGTTTAAAGCTACTGAAATCATTTCAATTCAGTTATTTTCGATAGAACCGTGGTATCTCAACCTCAGTAGTCAAATGCAGTGTGCAAGTCCCATAGCTCAGTGCTCTCCACCTGCCTACCGACCTATCCTTTTTGCCCCCTTTCATTTGTGTTTAGGGTTCTCTGGCTGCTTCGCAGAAGCAGCTCTCATTGGCGGCTCCCAGCTTTGGAGCCGGCGGATGGGGTGTTACCCAAAGGCCCTTGCCTGGGCATGGGAAAGGTAGGTTCTCCCTGGGGCCCTGTGACGCCCTGGCTGTGTGGTTTTGGGCGAGTCCTATCACCTTTCGGGATCTCGTTGTTTCAGCTGCCACATATGGGTGTTCGACTTGATGATTTGCTCCTGAACGTGTTGGCTTGGAATGCCCTCCAAGTAGGGCAACATGTCTGCCAAGGACAGGAGCAGCGGGAGAAGAGACCACAGGAAAGTCGCGTTGGAGGACGAGGCGGCTCCTGGAGTAGGACAGGGAGCCCATCCAGGTAATTTCTGGGCATTAACCTTGTGTCAGAGACTTGAAACAGATTGAAATGGACAAGGACAGCTTCTCAGGACCACAATATTTTGGTATGTGATGTTATTTACAATTATTCTTAATTTCAACAATTAAAGTATATCAGTTATTAATACTGTTTTAGAATTATGTCTTACCAATAAATTATTGTTTTTCCCTCCTGAAGGGGAAAGATACACGGGGAGTGGTCACAGCCCTCCATGCCTCCCGGTGGTGTCCGTGACTCATGGGCAGCCCCGCGCCAGGCTGAGGTTGGTGGGGAGTCAGTAGCACACCCCCGATTTTGGTTTGATGTGCTCCGAGATAGCTTCCCGTGTCAGTACTGTGGAAAGCCCATGAGTCCTCTGTTTACCCACATGACCAGGGATTCGGACAAGCAACAGTGACCGTCCATCAGGCGTTAAGAGTCCATGATGCACTCAACGTGAAATCCTATGGAAAACCATTTCATTCTGACTTTTCGTTAGCCCCCTCAGAGTCCAACAGGCCCACAAGGTCTGGGATCACTGTGACCTCAGTTATCACTGCAATTGGCATAGAAGAATGCAGAGTCAAAGAACCCTGTCGGTAGAACAAAGAATTCACCCTTATCACTGGGTGAGTCCGCCCAGCTGCTGCACAGTGGGGAGATGGGACTACAGGAAGCAGATGGTTCCTGGGGAGGCTGGATGGAGAGGGCACCTTTGATCAGGGTGGGGATGGCAGAGGGGACGGGCGAGGTGGCCGCGGGGAGAGGATGGGGCGGTGGCAAAGGAGAAAGGGGATTGGGGAGGTAGGGATGGAGGTGGGGATAGGGAGGGGGCGAACAGGAACAGGTGCTGGCAGAGAAGGCGAGTTCCCCACTGCCACAGGGATGCTGGCTCCCTCGCCAAGTGGAGTCCCACTCTCCCCCCACACTGAGCATCAAGCCAAGGGTCTTGTACATGCTGGTCAGGTGCTCTGCTGCGGAGCTACATCCCTAGCCCTACTCCCTTTTAAAACTTTTATTTTATGTATTAATTTTTGTGGTCCCGGGGATCTCCAACCCAGGGACTTCACTCTGAGCTGTCTCCATATATATATAATTTTTTTTTGAGACAGAGTCTTACTCTGTCCTCCAGGCTGGTCCTGAACTCACTATGTAGCCCAGTTGGTCTAGAACTTACAGCAATCTTCCTGCCTCAGTCTCCTCAGTTCTGGGGATATAGGTGCACACCACAACACCCAGCTATTGTGTGGTGCTTGGGAATTGAACCCGAAGCCTCAAGCTTCACAGGCAAGTGCTGCAAACACTGAGCTAGACCCCCAGTCCCCAGCCTCTGGCCCGCAGATCATTTTTATTTTGACACAGAATTGCAGTAAGTTTCCCGGCTGGGGTCAAACTTGAAATCCTGTTGTCTCAGCCTCCCAGACTGCCTGGATGACACGCCTGCGCCACCAGCCAGCAACAGCAGGATTTGGTAAAGTGGTCACCGGGGAGTGCGTGGACAGGACCTCTGTGTCCAGGCTCCCTCCGTGTCCACTTCTCCCAGCGTGCGCTTTCCCAAGCCTGCTCTCGAGGGAGGTGAGCTGGAGCTGGGGACACCCCTGCGCATCCAGCTGCTCCTTCTGGTTTGGGCTGCGCTGGCTGAGGCCGAAAGCCTCCTCTTAGAGCAGGTCCCGAGGCTCAGAGCCGACCTGGAAAGGCGGAATCACCCACTTCCCACCCCTCGGCCGGCTGCGACTCTGCAGGGCGAGCAGGCCCAGGGAGGGATGTCCCCAGCCTCAGACAGATGCCGAGTCTCAAGCCCCGGCTGCGGCCGCCACCACTGTCCTGACTCCGAAACCTCGCGGGGCTCTAAGTTTGTGTCGCTGTCAGTGGCTGGGTCTGGGAGGAACCTTTTTAATAGCACTGAGTAACCAAGGTGTGACTGAGAAAACAGTGACCGTTTAAAAGAACAGGAATGTTATCACCGTAAGAGACACGTGGCCACGAGTCCCCCCCACTTCAGACCCCTGGCCCCATCGTCCTGGCCACTTCTGCAGCAGGGCTGCGTGTCCTCTCCTGAGTGCCTTCAGGGGCGCTGTCATGGCTGCCTCTGTGTCCTGAAGCCATTCAAAACGCTGACCTTTCATGGTCCTTTGCACTTTGGGGAAGAAGTTGTGTGGTACCACATTTGGTGACTCAGGTGACTCAAAAACCAGCACACAACGTGACCTGGGATTTTCAGCTCTGATGTGCAGCCACCACGGGACCGGGAGAAGGGGAGCGGCCCACTGCTACCAGGAGAGTGGCCTTGTCCCCTGTCCCCGACCCTGGAGTCTCATGTCCTCAGGGAGCAGTCATGCCGCCGAGGCTGTCCGGTGCTCACACCGCGGGGTGCACACCCAGACCCTGCCTTTGCCGGTAGCTAAGACGCCAGCTTCACCAGCTCCCGGGGCCCGGCACGGTATGGCTTCATGCCCAGAGCACACGGAGCAAAGGAGCCGCACAGGAGTCGGGGAGACCCGCGCCACTGGGCCGCCCCCCACCCCCAACGCAGGAAATGGAAACAGGCCGGAGCCGCACTGTGCCCGCGGTTATTTGGCAGTTGGTGAACGGTCATTTCTCTCTTTTATAGGTTTTTAGTAAATACACAGAAGAAGTAAAATCACAGCTTCTCTGGGATATCCCTGACGTCGCCTGACGTTTCATCCACCCTGACAGTAGGTTTTGGGCTCAACCCCGCGGGGAGGACGAGGAGCGCCGGCATCGCTTCTCCTCGGGATACAGAGGTACGTGGCCTTCTGACGCGTGAAAATGAGCAGGCGTGTTCTTCCTAGGTGTGGAAATGGAAAACATCAAAAACATCGTTAGCAAAACTACCAAGGTCATCTGCTTTTCCGTGTGTTTCTACTTGCTTGCTGAGACCGTTTAAACATGGTATGTAAGATCTGGCTTTAACTGGCGTGATTTACACCTTGCTGTTAGATGTTACATATTTTGAGTGTAATTTCTTTTTTTCCAGTACCAGGCAGGGAGCCTGGGGCCTTCATGCTGAGCCTTCCTATCCCGTTTTTATTGCTCATTTGGAGACAAGTTCCCACTCAGTCTCTCAGCTGCCTGGGCCGGGCGTGGGGCCTTGCTCACCCTGCCTCAGCCTGCCCAGTGCTGGGCACCGCAACTCCTCATGCAGTGCCCGGGTGGAACGCAGGGCCTCCCGCGTGCTAGCGGTAGCTCCCCCACTGAGCCGCGCCTGCAGCTTCTACATGGACTTCTTTTTAATCCTTCACCTTCCAGAAGTGAAGCCTTTGCATCTAAATTATTAGCGTTGTGTGTAGATACCTTCCTGTCTGAGCCGCCTCCTGTTGCCGGGACGCAGTACCCAACATCCACGACTTAAGCGAGGAAGGGTGTTGTGGCTGGGCCCGCAGCGGCCCCTCGGTCTCGTGTAGTCGGACGTTACGGATTGCCTGTGCGGGGACCGGGGCTGGTGTGGAGGTGCGGGTGATGGGCGTGCGGATTGGATTCCAATGGTGCGGCGCTTCGACTGAGGCTGGTGGAGTGGGGCAGATGGCCGGGATGGGGCCCGAGGGGATGCCTGTGCTTCCTTCCTTCCCGCGGGGTCGTGCCTGGCCTGAGCGTGGCTTCCGGCTTGAGGAGCGGCCCCACCTGCTCTGCCGTGGGCTTTCCTCCACTGCCCGTGGCTGCCCGTGGATGCACCGTGGGCCGAAGCAGACCTTTCCTCCCCAGCTCTGTGCACGTCGGGTATTGTGTCACAGCCATGGCAAAGTCAGGAAGACACGGAAGCTTTATTTTAGCTCACGGTGCGGAAGGTGTGGGTCTGCGTATGGGCACCTGGCAATGGGGGAAACACATAGCCGCGCCCCGCGGGGCGGAGCTGCTCGCGGCTTGGCGGGGAGCCGGGGAGCAAGGGAGCTGGCGCCAGCGTAGGCCCTGCCGGGTCGCGCCTGCAGTCCACGCCGCCCCTCCTAACAGCCCTGGCTCCCGGGCGTGCCCCAGCCCCCGAAGGCGGGGTTCTGCCAGGGGACGGTCCGGATCCCTCCCTACCCACCAAGGCCGAGCAGACGTGGGAACATGCTGAACCGTCTGCCTTCCGTTTTCAGTCACTGATGGGAAGTACCCGGGAGGAGCGCAGCTGGGGTGGACAGGCAACGTGGTGAGACCTTGAGAAACAAAAACAAGCAAACCTGAGTCACGCTGGGGAGCATTTGGAACCGCAGCCCAGTGTCTGTCGTCCAAAGCCTGCCCGCGATGCCAGTGAGCGCTCAGGGCAGCAGGCACAGGCCAGGCAGGAAACAGATTGCAGCCGCAAACTTGGAAATTTGAGCAGAGGTTTAGAAAAAGGCGATTTCCGAAGATGAGGGCAAGTGTCGCAGTTTAGATCGAGTCGTATGGCTGATCAGCGAGCCAGATGAGAACAGGTGCTTGGTATGCGCAGGAGAGTATCTTTAGCAGAGTTTGTTGGCCGATGACTGCGCAGGGCTCGTGCCAGGAGAAGCCGTGCTGCCCGGAGTGTGAGGAGGGGGCGGCATACGAAGCCTCTTGGCTCCAAGCATGATGAACAAAGCAAATGGCTAGTTGGTTGTTATCACCCAAGGGTACGTTTCGCAGAAATGAATTGGGGAGCAAAGTCATGGGGCATGTGGTGACCCCGTTGTGACAACAGTTGGCCAAGCTGTGAATGATTTTAGGGGTGGTCTGTAGACCACAAGTCTTACTGTAAGCTCAGTGCAGTTTTAGGCCATACATTTTGTGACAGGCTTAGTGAAATGAAACTTACTGCAAGCCTGGCGAAATAATTACTTACGATTCAGCACATTTAAGGCTTCTTACTTATTGTTTAACATGATGACATAATTTTGCTCAAGTTAGAATTTAGGGAGGTGGTCACAGCTTATTTTTAGCTGGGCATCTTGCACACAGTTATGCTTTTGGGGCTTGTGCATTGTTACAATCTAAAACATTTCCTGATGCCCCCCGGGTGAGGAAGATGACCGCGTCCACCAGCGGATTCCTCCCAGCTGGGTACACGGTGGGCGGGGCTGTTGGGAGGTGGTTGGATGTGGTAGCGTGACCTGGAAGGGTGTGTTCGTGTCCCAAGCTCCTCCCTTGTCCCTGCTCTGGCTGCTGGGGGCGAGCAGATGTCTTTCTTCCTACCCGTCCACCGTGCCGGTTCAGCCTTGGAGCCAAACAATCGTGGACTGAAACCACGAGCCACGTAAACCTCTCTTCCTCGAAGTTGTGGACTCCGGTGTCGTATCCTCGTGAAGGGCCAGTGACTAGCGCGGGGCGTGGTGCAGCACGCAGAAGCTAGGGACGGCTGGGCCCTCGGACTGTAGCTCCGCAGCGGGAGAGGCAGCACTTTCTCGGTGACACGCGTGGGGCTGCCTGAGCGTAGAAGAGGGTGGTGACTCAGCTCAGAGAGCCAAGGAGCGAGTCCTCTGCCCCGTCTCCCACCCCTGCCCCAGGAATGAGACCCACACAGGAGCAGGGGTGAGGAAGTCTGTCCCTGCAGCACCGAGGCCAGCCCCTGGGGCGCAGACGAGCTTGAGAAGGGTGGGCTGTGGGTGTCCTCATTCAGTGCCATGTTCTGAAGGGGACAGTTTTCATTTTGTGACCTTTCTTGTGACATGTGTATATATGTTTGTCTACGTTCATTGGGGTGAGTTCAAAGTGTCCGATCAAGTCTTCAAATGTCCCCCTGGAAGGGCACCAAGCGATTACCTAGTATGACCTCCTCATACCATGAAAGTATTTTAAAGCCAGTCTTAGAAAGAAGGAAATATATCCCTACACTCATGCTCATGCCGAGTCTGGAAACATTTTAACAGCAGGAATTCCTGCCTGAGCTCTTGCTAAAGGTGGGGCATCGCCGGGCCGGCAGGCCGCAGTGGGGAGGATGGGGTAAGCGCTGCTCCTTTGTCAGAGCCCATCTTCAAGGAATAAAGACACCAGGAGACAGAAGAGCTGCCCGCCCTTAACAAGCTGAGGACACTGTGGGGTTCCTGCGCCCCTAGGAGCCTGGCAGCTGTTCCCAACACGCACTTGGAGCCCGAGGCTCTTGTTCCTGCTCGGGCTGGGCCACAGCAGCTTTCCTGACCCCACAGTAATGACCATCCTGGCCCCAGCAGTGCCCACTAAGGGTGCCAGCCCTGACCTGCAGGCACCGAGCTGCCTTGGGCCCAGAGCTGACTGCCCGCTCTGCCAGCCTAAGCGGCTGCCCGCTTCGTCTTCTTCCACCTGGTCCCCCACCCGCAGGCCGCCGACCCCACCCGACCCTCACACTGGCTGAACCAACGAACCTACATGAAAGCTGTGTTCACTCCGTAATCTGACCTCATGTCTGGACTTCCTGCCCCGGGGCAGAGGTCACTGGGTAGAGCGCTTGCACCTTGAATTCTCTTGCTGCAGGTCATATTTTGGTTTCTCCTGGGTTGTTCTTGACCCAACAGAGACACAAAACCTCCCGAGCGCCCCGGAGCAGCACTGGGCAGGGGGGTCAGCAGGAGGCTGGCTGGAGGGCAGAGCTGGTCGCAGAGGGGGGTGAGTAGGCTAAGGGTTCAGGGGGCCGACTCCCAGCAGAAGGGTGGTGGTGACAACGAGGCCCGAGGCTGAGCGTGGGTGGGAGGAGAGGGCGCCGTGCTGTGTGTGGCCGTGGGGGAGCCAGAGGGAAGGACCCCTGCCCCTTCCGCATGTGGCTCGGGCTGGTGCAGGTGGAAACCTCTCACCTGCCTGCACCCAGCACCAGGAGCCTGGGCGCTGAGCCCCGCCGGCCCCCATAAGTAGCTTACCCTGCGGGAGACGGAACACGAGCAGCACCCTTCAAAGAGAAGAGAAAGGGGAAAGAGCATCAAAGAAACGGACTGCACGCAGCTCACGAAAGAATGAACACAGGGCTACAAAGGGCCGGAACTGAGGCGGCTCAGAAGAGTTTAGAAGCACCCGAGGCAGCAGGCTGTGGTTTTAAATTAAAAGGCCGGAATAGAAGTCACCGAGAAAATGACACTGGACAATGTCTTAGAGGAAACGGAGGGGAGGGCTGTGCTCTGGAGGGGGCTTCCAGATGGAAGGGACAGCCGGTGCAAAGGCGCTGGGGCACTGGAGGAAACGCTGTTATCTGTATGTACATATTGGTAAGCCTGTTATTTCTCACAGGACTCTACTTCTTAGCATTGCAAACTCCCCTTCTTTCTTTACTCCTATCTAATGTCTTTCTTCCTCCTCCTCCTTCAGTCCCGGGGCTCAACCCTGGGCCCTACGCTGAGCTACATCCCCAGCCCATTTTTGCTTTTTATTTTGAGGCAGGGCCTCTCCAAGCCACTGAGTTGCCCAGGCTGGGCTGCCGGCGGCCGCCACCATGGCGCCTGGCGGGGTTGTGGGGGCACACCACCACGACACCTGGCTGAGCTTCCTTAGCTCTGAATACAACTTATTAAGACCCCGATGGGGGCTTCATTTCTATTTGCATTTGCCAGGGCTGGGCCACAGCAGCTTTCCTGACCCCACAGTAATGACCTTCTGTTACGGTTGGAAGAAGAAGTGTTCTTCCTCCCTGAGAGCTCGACCCTGGCGCCGTGGTGTTCGGCAGAGGCCCACGGCGGTGCCGAGCTCTTCGGTGGGTTACCCACCACTGCGGTCCTAACTGGTTTTTTTTTTTTTCTTTTTTGGACAGGGTCTCACTGTGTCGTCCAGGCTGGCCCTGACCCAGCCACGCAGCAGAAGCTGGCCTCAATCTCTGGCAATCCTCCTACCTCAATCTCCCAAGTGCCGGGATCACAGGCGCGTGTTCCCATGCCCAGCTTATGTGGTGCTGGGGTAGCGAACCCAGGGTCTTGTGCTTGGTAGGTAAGCGCTCTAACCACCATGCCCAGCCCCGAGATCCTAACTCAATGGCATTATCGAGGTGGGTTGCACTTTTCTGACTGTAGTGGAGAGTTGAAAAAAAGCTATACAATTTTAGAAATTAAAAGCTTTCATGAGGTTAATATTTTTAGCTTCCAAAAATCCGTGAGAAAATGAAGCATTTGCGTTTGTGTGTCTGTCTTGTTTCACCACCCGTGATGTCTTCCACTCCCACCCTGTATATGACAGCATTTCATTATTTTTTATGGTGGAATAATATGATCATTTCATGTCTTTGTGAACATTCTTGTGCGTGTGTGTGTGTGTGTGTCTGTGTGTGTCACTGGAAAGTGAACCCAGAATGAAACGAGAATGCCAACCTGACATTATCAGAAAAGTTAGGCTAAGGAAAATGGTCGGAGCCTCTTTGCTGTCTCCTCCCCCAGCCCCGCTTCCACTGGGTGGACACAGATGCTTGAGAGAGGATGTGTCCTTCCAGATGCAGGAACTGGGAGAGGGGACTCTTGGGAGCCAGAGCAGGCGCACATCCCCACAGGAAGAATTCCTAACTCTGTCAGTGATTTGACACGTAGCAGAGGTAAATGACACCTGTCACTGCTTTGATCTAGAATGTCACCCCACAGGCTCTGGTGTTCAGGTGGGGTTTTTCAGGAGGTAACTGGGTCACGGGGCCCTCCACGCTGTGTGTGCTGTTAGGAGGCAAGGCCTGTCTGGAAGGGGTGGGTCACTGGCCTGAGTTCTGGTCCCTTCTCCCTCCCTCCCTGCTGCCTGGCTCTGTGGGGTGGACAGTGGCCTCTGTCCCGTCCTTCCACCATGCTGTTCTTCCTTGGAGTGAGATGCTAGGACTTAATTTCCTGAATCCACCATGAGCCAAGTTAAACCGCTTCTCCTTCAGGTTAAGGTGTTGGAAGTAGATGCAATAGAGTCGCTGCTGGCCTCTGAAGTGTCCCCCGGGGGCCAAGGTAAGGGCGGTGGCTGCGTTTGGGTGTGAGGTTTTCATGAAAAATTGGATCTGGGCTCTTCCCCCCTGGAAACAAGACTAGACTTTATACCTGGACTCGAACATAAGATTTGTACTAAGGACCAAACTCAGGGTCTTCGCCCCAAGCTACATCTCCAGCGCGCCTTTTAGTTTTGATTTTGAGACAGGGTCTCGCTAAGCGGCTCAATTCCTCAGGCTGGGCTGGAACTTCTAATCCTCCTGCCTCGGCCTCCCTGTGCCACCTGGCCTAGCTCTTCAGCAGGATGGGAAAGGGTTCCCTTCTCCCTGGTGCGAGGGACCGCCAGCCTCTCCGTGCCGGCTCCGCCGCCGCCCGGCGACACCCCGCGAGGCCCCGCCCCGGCCGTCTCGGTCGGGCAACCGGTCCCGGCTGCCGCCCAGCCCTGGGCTGCCAGGTACGGCCACGCGAGGCCCCGCCCCTCCCGGCGCGCCCCCGCCCCCCCCCCGACGGAGAGACGCCCGCGAGGTCCTGCCCCTTTTGGGTGAGCCCCGCCCCTCGTTCTGCGGTCCCGCCCCCTCGCCGCTCGGAGTGGTGAGAACGAGGCCCCGCCCCCGTCGCGTCCCTCCCCTGCCCGAGTGACGGCGGCCAGGCCCCGCCCTCCGTCCGCGCGTCATCACGCCGCGGCCCCGCCCCGTCCCGCGCGCCCGGTTCCGTGCGCGGCTGGCCGGCTCGGTCCCGGCGGCTCCTGCCCCCCGGAAGACGAGGAGCGCCGCGGCAGCGGGTGAGCGGGTCGGCCGGGCCCTCGCCGGAGCCCACCGTCGCCACGCCTCCCTCCGCGCCCTGCGGCCGGCGTGGCCCGCGCCGCGCCGGGCGGTCGACGGCGCCGCGGGGCGGAGAGGCGGCGTGTCCGCAAGGGCGCGGCGGGGCCGGGGCGCGGGGGGCGCCGGAGGGCCCCGCTCTTGCGGTCTGGATTCCTTGTCCCGGCCCGGGGAGGTCCCGCCCGGCGCGCTCCCTCCGGGAGTCGGTTCCCGGAGGCGTCAGCCCCGGCGCCGGGCGCGGCGGAACGCTTGTGCGCGGCCCGGGGGTCCCGTCTCCTGGGGGCTGAGCTCCCGGGCGACTTAGGGATTTAGCGAGACCCTGCCCCAAAATCAAAGGTAGGCAAAATAGAAGTGTCTGAGGATGTAGCTCAGTGTCAGGGTCCTGGGCTGGCTTTCCAGAGAGAGACAGAGAGACAGAGAGACAGAGAGACAGAGAGACAGAGAGACAGAGAGACAGAGAGACAGAGAGAGAGAGAGAGAGAGAGAGAGAGAGAGAGAGAGAGAGAGAGAGAGAGAGAGAGACTTGCCACCACAGCACAGCCGGGACACTACCTGCAGGTCCCCACTGGACTCACAAAGTAGAGGAGACGTGTATTCACGCCCTAAGCACAGTCGTATCACATTCCCTTAAGTATCACACAGTTTAATATGATCCTTTGGGATTACATTTTAAAAAAATCTACCCTGTCTACTTTCTAATTTGTTCTTAACTTGCAGTGTCGATGGCTGAGCCCAGGGCATTCACGTTGAGCTAGATCCTCAGCCCATTTTAAATGTTTGATTTTTGAGACAAGGTCTAAGTGGCTGAAGTGCCCAGTTGGGCTCAAACTTGCAAACTTCCTGCCTCAGCCTCCCAAGAGTATGGGATTACCAGGGATTACCGGGGATTACAGGCCTGTGGTACCGGTCAAGGACACGTTTTGAAGGATTGATTTTGCCGGAAGTTTAAACAGTCTTGAATCCAGCCATGTGTAGCTTACCCAGGGTCGATTCTGAGCCTACGACTTGCAGTTCTGTCACTGAGTGACATCTTTGTGTGTCCTTCACAGACCCTGAGGCCCCAGCCCTGCCGGGCACGTTGCGCCGTGACCACTGTCCTCTGGGCAGCTCATGGCTGTACTCGGAGGGGGGAGGTCCCCCTTCCTCACCAGCTGCTGCTTAAAGCATGGTAGACACGCAGGTGAAGCGTAGGTTGCGTGGGAAGACGATGGGGACGGGCGGCTTGGTTAACTGCGGTGTGTGCTGAGCCAGCCCTGTGAAACAAACCCTGGAAGGCAGAAAAATGTGTAAGGCTGCAAGTTTAAATCCCCTGAAAATTTACCATCTCGGTGGACATTTTTATGCGTTTCTTCCTCAAGATCGTGATTTTTGTATTCTGACGATGATGTTCAGACACCCAGATTCCTGTGCTCCGGTTCTGGAGCTGGGAGGTGAAGTGGTGTCTACGCCTAGCTAACGGGGAAAGCCTGTCTTTTACCCCCACAGTCATCTGCCGGGCCTGGGCAGGAGGTAAACACTGTTTCTGAGGCATGGGGTTTGGGAGATGAATTTCCAGACGAGGTGAGCATCTGATGGGCCCGCTACACGCCCAGCTCTGCACCCAGTCATCTGGCTTAGCTGAGGCCAAGGGCGTGGGACGACTGAATGCCACAAAAGATCTCGAACCGGAACCCAAACATTAGCAGAGGATGGGCGTAATCTGAATGAGGTCTACGGATCATTCAGTGCTTGTATAGGAGCACATCTGGGTTCCAGCCATTGTGCTGAGGTCCTGTAGATCGGGGCACTGTGCCACATGCCGACTCTGGGCTCCAGACATTTGGGAGGAAAGAGCCAGGACCTTGGTTGGTGTGACCTACACATCTTGATCTTCCCCTCAGGCCCCAGCAACCTGCCAGCCCCTGAGGCCTTTCCCCTGGGAATCTGCAGGACTTTTCAGACTGATTTCCAGCTGAAACAGGGAAAATCTTGAGTGTAGACAGGAAGCAGGAGAACGGGGAAGAGATGCTCTTGCTGGGGTCGCCTGGGCAGGCCACTTAGCCCAGGGCCTGGCCCCGTGTGGCCAGGCTGTCTCCAGTGTCCGGTGCCTCATCTCTCCTGTCCCTCCCAGGGAGTCTGAGGTGTCCAGTTTCCAGGCACGTGCTTCCAGGGAGTGGACACCCCTTACCAGCTTGCCCATGCCTTCTGTGAGTGAGAAACTCTGGTGAAGCCTCCAGCATTCTGGGAGGCTGAGGCAGGAGGATCACAAGCTCGAACTCAGCCTGGACTTCTGAATAATTTAGTGAGACCCTATCTCAAGACCAGACAGAAAAAATAAAGGGAACTCCACAACGGTGGGTGTGAGTTGTGCCAACTCTGTGTTTCCAGGCGTGCTTACGTCTCCCAGAAGGTGGCCCAACTGTCCTCTCCTGTCACTGGCTGCCCACTTCTGTAGGTTTGGGAGGATGGCGGTAAGAACTGCCCTACGTCTGGGTCCCAGGCCACCGGGCCGGCGGCCTCTTTCCAGTCCTGGCCATGGAAACCCCAGCCTTTTCTGCAGAGAAGTGGTTCCTGGTCTGCACCTTGTCTGTCTCTCGGGGGAAGTGGTTCTGGATCTCCAAGGTCTGTCTCCCAGGGAAGTGGCTCCTGGTTTGCACCTTGGTAGTTTGGTTCCTGTTTCTCCTTGAAACAAGGCGGCTATTTAAAACAATCTTTGTGCATGTCCTTTTTCTTTTTTCTTTTGTTTTTGGTATTGGGATTGAGCTCATGGCCTTTGTACTGAGCTACACACCCCACCTGTTTTCAGTTATTTGGCTTGATGCAGGGTCTCACTAAGTCACTTAAGTTACCCAGGCAGGGCTTGAACTTGAAATCCTCCTGCCTCAGCCTCCCGAGTGCTGGGGTGACTGGCCTTGTGCAACCTTTGCAGCCTTTGAATTTGTGGCACTTCTGTTGACTTTTTGTGTTTAACCCAGACTGAGGAAAAGCATTATCCCCAGAATGAGGGATCCCTTGCTCTTCTGTGTCCTTGATAACGTAGCCCCTCCCCAGCCCTCTGGGGCAGACTCCCAGGGTCCCTGCACCGAGACCACACGGCCAGGATTCTCTTGGGTGGGCCGGTGACTGGTGGCTGGTGTGATGGCAGCATGAGCTTGTCCCCTGGCAGGCCTGTTTCCGGCCCTCGGTACAGTTCGGTTCCGTGAGGAAGAGCGTGGTTTGGAAAGCTGCCTTGGTCCCGTGCCAGGGCCCATGAGCGGCCCGCTGCCGGGTCCCTCTCCGTCACCCCTGCCGCCCCTCTGGTGGCTGATCCCGACTGAAGGTGGAATGTGGCCGTGGTGGCAGAACTCCGCTCCCTCCAGGCTCAGGATGCCTGTGTGGAGACGTGGCTTGTGTTTAGGTTAGCCAGCTGGCGGCCAAGGTGAGGCCTCCCTGTGGCAGCACCTCCTGTGTGATGGTATCTGCTGCGTGCTAGTGGCAGAGAGGAGCAGAGTGGACCACAGGACTCACTTTGGCCACGAAAGCCACGAGACTCCCAGCTTCCGTGGCTCTGCGATTCTTCCTCTGGCTGCTGGGTGGATTTGTGGGCCGGGCTTCCACTGGGCAGGGATGAGGTGAACACCTGTGACCCTCAGGTCTCATCCCGGGCAGGACACAGAGGGATGGGCCCCCTGAGGGCAGCCCCACCCCGGTGTCACGGTGGCAGGGGTCCCCCAGGGACAAGAGGTGCGCCAGTGGGCTCTCCATGCGGGGGCAGAGATTTCCTGCGCAGTGCCTTGGTGCCTCCGGACGGGTGTCGAGGACAGGAAGCAGCCAGTACAGGCGTAGCCGGGGGGCAGAGTGGGGAGACTGCCACCGAGGGGGCCTGGCTGCCCGAGGGAGGTGTGGTTGAAAATCTCAAATGTGCGTTTAAATGGAAAGATGATTTCTGTGAAGGACCTATGGCCACAATTCCCCCAGAGGCCTCCACCTCTCTCCAGATGTGCCTTTCCGGTTTTGCTGCTTTCTGAAGCAGTCCTGGAAGTCTTCTGTTTATATTGTGGTGCTGGGAGTCCAGCCTGAGGTCTTCACACTGAGTCTCGTCCCCAGCCCATTTTTAAATTTTGATTTTGAGACGGGGTCTTGCTAGGTCCCTGAGTAGTCCAGGTTGGTCTGGAGCTTGGGATCCCCCTGCCTCAGCCTCCTAGCGTGCTGGGATTGCAGGCCTGCGCCCCTGGCCCAGCTGAAAGTCTGTTTTGGCGAGTGTTTTCAGATGTGCTGTTGGGGCTTCCTTCATATCCCAAATTGGTTCAACGCCGTGACTGTTCGTGGTTCTTTTGACACTGAGGAATAGCCAGAGTCACGTGGTGCCACATCCTGTGACCAGGGTGGGTGAGGACGGTGGTTTGTGTGGTGGCGCCCACACCTGGTGAAGACTCTCGCCAGGAAGGCTTGCAGAGCTGTGGAGCCATTGGCCAGATGCGGACACACGTGGCCGTTCTGGGCAGGGTCCTTGAGGGGGACTCTCTGGAGGGGGAGGATTCTGAGGGGATTTGTGGCAGTGTCCTTTCCCCGTACGTTTTTGTATTGACCCACTCACTGTATCTTGGTCACACCGCGCGCCCTGTGCCTCACACATAGCTGCTGGCAGAGCAGCCGGCTGCGGGGACCGGGGAGCCAGCAGCGCGGGGCTGCGCCTGGCCGCGTTGGCACTTCAGAGCACTCGCATGTTGGGGCCTGGGAGGGGACAGAACGTGGGGGCGGTGTCTCCGTTCCACAAGGTACGCTGTGCCCGAGGTGGTCCTGGCCGCTCTGCTGTCGTGTCCTGCGGTGTCGGTTAGGCAAAGCCAGCAGGGCTGGGCAGCGGCGAGGCATGGCACTGCACTGGTCCTGAGGATGAGACCCTAGTGCCAACTTCAGCCCCACTGGCTGCGGTGTTCATAAAAGGGAAAAAACAGGTCTTGCCCAGGTGGCCGGGTGTCATTCCAGTGGCACTGGCTGGTGTTTCCACCTCTGCCACGCCCAAGGTGTGATTTGGGGGCTGAGGACGCTCTTTCCTCTGGAACCCCTGTCTGCCCCCCTGCGTTGGTGCCGGCCAGGACAGGCTGCTTCCGGAGGGGCGGGACGTGGTGCCAGCTGCTCTCTGCGGGTGCCGGAGGCTCCACTGTGAGCCCACCTGCGCTCTCAGGCGGGACAACCTTCCAGGCAGGGGCTCTGTGCAAGGTCAGCGTGTTTTTAATTTGATGAATGAAGTAAAAGATCAAAATATAGAAATGTAGAAAGATGAAAATATAGAAATCACTTGGCTCAGTGGAAGTGTCTGTTTTACACGTGCTGTTGACAAGGTGAGGGCCTCTCTACTGTTTTAAAAATACAGCGCTACTGGTTTACAGATTGTCAGCATCATGGCTCTAAAGCCAAATCAGCCACGTAACGAAGAAACCTCAGTCACCCGCGTCCTCCTGCCTCGGAGGACGGGCCGGGGAGTCCGTGCGGCTGGCCCTCCGGCAGTTTCTTGTTAGTTTTGTTTTGTTTTTTGAGGCAGTCTATTGCTTGGTAGTGCAGTTTGCTCCTGAACTCCCGGGTAGCCCAGGCTGCCCTGGCAACCCTCCTGCCCCGGCCCACGGGTGCGTCACACCTGGCTTGTGTGGAACTGGGAAATCCAACCCAGACGCTTGCATGCGCATGCTGGGCAAGTATCTTAAACACTGATCAGTGCCCTCAGCCCCCTGCAGTTTTTACTCACACACGCACACTAGCGTGGGACACGCATGTACATGCACTGTTAAGGATGCGCCCCGGGACCTGCTGGCTGCTTCCAGGTCCCAACTCTCCTTTCGCTGCTCCTCCTGGCTTACCGGGCTGCCCTGTGTGCCCAGGGGACGCGGCGGAGCTCCTTCTCCGAGGGGCTGCCGTGGGTTCACAGGGTGGGTGTGCCAGCCTCCACCGAGTGGGCCTCAGCCAGCTGCGGCAGGTGCAGATGCATTCGAGCGGCCCGTGTCAGTGGGGCCAGGCTTCTTGGCGTGCTGCAGCCGCCTCGGCCTCTCCTCGCCGGGTGGCGAGTGGCAGGTCGGCTCGCTCCCTGGGTTACTCTGCCAATTAGGCATCGGGTTGTTTCTTCTCTTGCTGCTTCTTTACCGTAAGCACACAAGTAAATTAAGTAAACAAAATCTGTGACATGCTCTTACATTCCTATTTGGAGTAGTTTTTGAGATAAATCTCATAAATGAAAAACAGAGCTGCCATGAACTTCTTCTGTGTACATTTTGTTTAATTTTTCTTTCTGGGATAAATTCATAGAAATGACCTTGTTATGTGGAAGATACATCTAGTATATTTAATCCAGTATTTAATACTATTTTTCATGTCATCAGTCTACTCTCTGGCAAGATGATACCCAGTTACGGTATCTGTCGGCAGCGTGTGGAAATGCCCGGTTTCCTGAGCGTATGCCTACGCTGGGCTCCTTCCGTCCCTAAGTTCTGCCAGCTTTGGAAAGGGCCCAGTGTCATGCGACTTGGCGCTTCTTTTGATAGTAGCTTTGAATGTCTTTCGCATGCGTGGTGGCGTACCCCTCTGTTGGGGAGTCCTGCCCGCACCTGCCTGTGTTTTTGTTAATTTGTGGGAGTTCTCTGTGAATCGCCGCCGGCGGCGCTGTGTCGGGTGCTGTAGGTAGTGTTCGGTTCTGTCTTCTGCAGCATGCCAGGTGACAGTGAGTTGGTTGGCAGGTGCCTCTGGTGAGTTCTGGTGAGTTCTGGTGTGCGTGGAAACCCGCATTCAGTCCCGCGGCAGCCTCCGTTTTCTCCCGGTGTGCGGGCGCAGGAGTGTTGAGAAGCTGCCCTCTGATCTGCGTCACGTGGAACGCTTGCCGCTTTCCTGTATCCTCAGCTGTTGTGTCCAGCGTGGCCCCTCTTTCGATCAGTGACTCCTTCGGGCCGGAACCTCGGCATCGCCCAAGAGTCTGCGACAAGCTGAAGGCTCTTGGGTTCCCCTCCTCCTCCTCTGGACGCCCCCCTTCTGCTGGAGGCCTCCGCCCTCCATGCCCAAGGGTCCCCGCCGCTGCCCACCCGTGTGGCAGACCTGCTGGGTGCCCTGTTTCAGCCGCTGGACAGACGGGCTCCTGCGGCGAGGTGGAGCCACTGCTTGCTTCTGCTTACTTGTGTCTAGATGCTCGCTTGACCCGGCTTGTCATGAGCACCTGATGTGTGTGGGTTGTGCCAGTTATTTGAAAGTGCAGAAGCTAAGCCTGTGTGCCTGGGGTACACGGACATTGTGTATTTTTATACTATAGACTGTCGTACTACAGACGGCATCTTTTTATTATTACAGTTTTGCTCAGGGAAGTTAAATACCGTGCAGAACACAGAACACCCGTGTTCTTAGCGTGTAGATTGTCCTGTTGAAGTGCACATGACTCTGGCCCAGAATCCTCTGCTGAGGAACGCACAGGGACTCCTCACCGGCTCCGGACTCGGGGGGCACAGATGGCATTTGCTGGTCGCCAGTAGCAGCTGTTCTCGCAGTGTGGCACCACGCCCTGTTCCCAGGTCACAGCTCTTGTCGTTCAGTGTTCACGGACTGTATGCATCTTTCCCCACGCGGATGTGCCCCCTCTTCCTGCTCCGAGCTGCCATGTACTGGCCGTCCGCCGTAGCAGTGGCTGTGTGGCAGCGGGGATAGACTGCGTCCTGAGCCGGTTCCTTGTAGGACCTCATGTGCTCACCGTGGCTCTGGCAGGTGGCTCTAACTGGCGTTCCTGTTGCACTGGGAGTGTAATTTAAATCCATTATGGGTTTGTGAGACCCGGGTTACCTCAAACAAAAGTTGTGCTCTGTTAGAAACTGACGATGGGTCCCAGCTGGACAGCCTGGATGTGCTTGATCCACTTGCTGTGAGATGGTAACTTCCACCAAAGAAAATGGAGACGGTGTTCACGATGTGCTCAGAGCGCCGGCCTTCCCTTTGTGACCGCTCACGGGGTGATTTGCACGTGTGCCTTGGAGCCGTTATCACTGATGGGAAGCACAGAGTCAGAACGAGTGTGAAGGCTGGAAGTTGCTCCTGGCTGAGGATCCGCAGTTAGGTTTGCATCCGGGGGCTGTAGAGGGCACGCGGTCGGCCCTAGCACCCACCCACGTGTGGTGCTCCGTGTCGGCTCCGGTCTCCAAGCTTGGTAACAGTTAAAGGTGATCGTCCATGGGGAAGACAGGAAAGTGGAAGCGCAGCTGGCGCTAGGAGAAGCGTGTGGGGTTGGTTTGGGTTATGTGGAGACTGAAGGTTTGATGAAACCGAGCCTAGCGGTGTCGTGATCTCCCGATGGGACCCACATAGGGGGACAGCCAGAGATGGGCTGCAGAGACGTCAGTTCATAGGTGAGGGCCGGATGTTAAGAAGCTGCTGCTTTACAGGAGGGATGGCCTAGAAGGAAAGTGGAGATTAGAGGTTGTGGCTTGGACCCTCTTTGCGGGGTCTAGGGGAAGGTGGAAGAAGGGAAGGTTGTAGCGAGAGTGTCTGGGGCCAAGCAAACAGCCCGTAGTCACCGTGATTTTAAATTGACTGCTTCGTTTTCTGTGGTCCTGAAAGTGCTGTTCATATTTTTAACAGCAGCCAGGCCTGGTAGTGCAGGCCTGTGTCCTCCTCCTCCGGGAGGCTAAGGTAGGAGGATTCCAAGGTCTAGCCCAGTGGGTTAACTTCATGGCTTAGTGAGACACTGTTTCAAAATCAAAAAAATAAAAACAGGCTGGGGATGTAGTTCAGTGTGAATTTCCTGGGCTCAGTCTCCAGTACCCCACCACCACCCCCCTGCACACACATACACGCACAAACTGTAACAGCAAACACAGGCCACTGCAGCAGGAGTGCCTCTGTGGCCTGACACATGCCAGCCTCTGTGACCACAGGTGGCAGTCTTGCCCTGTGTTGTGGCCTCAGCCCTTTTGCTTGGAGACTGAGTCTCTAAGTTTCCCAAACTGGCCTTGGACTTGCGGTTCTCCTGCCTCAGCCTCCCAGGTTGCGAGGATTCTAGCCACCAGGCCTGGCTTTTTACTGTGAGCCATCTTTTGACATGCCTGCTGTGTGGCAAGTACAGTGCTCTCGTCACACACTCACCGGGAAGGTGTGCGCTTGTGTTATTCCCATGTTAGCGAGAGAGAGAGAAACGATTTATGGCCACATAACTGAGGTGACACCTAACTTGAATTTATGTCCCTTCAGTCCCGAGGTCAAGCCCTGCCTAACGGTGACACTCTAAAAGTATTTAGGCAGCTTGTAATTAAAGGCCTACTGATACCAAAACCCAGACCACAAGAAACACAAAGGGATGTGTTCATCAAAACAGGCTAAACTTACAGAGTAAACCTCTGTGTTCTTAGGCGCGCACATATGTCATGGGCTCAGTCGGTCCAAGGCAAGTGCTCTTGATTGGGGCCGCCCCATGCCCCTGACTCGGGGAGCCCCCTTTTCTCTTTTGCGTGCCCACACCTCTGGGGATGTCCTAGAAGGGGACGGAAGCGTGGAGGAAGCATCGTCGCTCCCCTTGGGCCTCGGCCTGGTTTTGGCATTCAGTACTTATGCTCAGGTGCCGTTCTCTGGAACCGGGTCCCCTGCCTGCTTAGCGCTGGCAGGCTGGGAAGGTCAGTCTGCGTTGTCTTAGACAAGGAAAGGGAGAGGGTATTTCACACGATGGGGCCATCTCTGCTGCAGGAATCAAGAAAAAAAGCCAAGCCAGTGACTCAGGCCTGTAATCCCAGGACTCTGAGAGGCCGAGGCAGGAGGATCACAAGTTAGTGACTTAGGGAGACCCTGTCTTAAAATTAAAAATTAAGGGTCAGAGGCATGGCTTAGTGGTTAAAGCACTTGCCTAGCAAGTCAAAGGCCCTGAGTTTGATTCCCCAGTGCCACCTAAGCTGGGTGTGGTGGCGCACGCCCAGCCCCTGTGAGGCTGAGGCAGGCGGACTGTTGTGAGTTGAGCCCAGTCTGGGCTGTACATAATGAATTCAGGACCAGCCTAAACTATGGAGCAAAACCCTGTCTCAAAAAAAAATATCAAAAATTAAAAATGGGCTGGGGATGTAGCTCAGGGTAAGGCTCTCTGCTTGATCCTGGGTATCCCCCCCCCCCCCACTATTCTTTAATCAAAAAGGACTAGATAGAGAATTAGAAGCAGACATCTTAGATGAAGCCTTGATAATTACCCTAATATTCTCTCAAAGTGATCTTAAAAATGCAAGTTACTTTTGGCTTAATTTTAGCCAACAGGACACAGTTTCATAAACCATCATCTTTATAGATTGTTAAGGACTACTTATTAATTGCTTATTAAAATTTTAAGGATTAGTAATATTTTGTATTAATAAAATAAAGTTAGTATGTGTGTTAGTCAGCTTTACATTACTATATTGAAATGCCTGAGGCAGTTAATTTATATAAAGAGAAAAGGTTTATGTCGGTTCTAGTCCAAGGAAGGGCAGGGCAGCAGGTAGCCTGGGCATCTGATAAGACAGCAAGCCCATCCCAGCAGGGACACCTGAGGCCAGACCCACTCAGCTCAGACTCAGAGAGCAAGAGGCAGAGAACAGGGGGTCGGGGGCGCTGTCCCTTGAAGGGCACCCCCCCCCCCAGACCTAAAGGCCTCCCACTAGGCCCCGCCTCTGGAAGGATCCTCTGCCCTCACACTGGGTACCCTGAGGCCAGGCCTTTGACACCTGGCCTGTCACCGTGCCAGCATGATTGTGTGTGGAGCACAGCGGAGCCTCCAGCAGGGCGGCCTGCCAGGCGTGTGGCCCTGCGCAGGTCAGCCTGTGGGGCGTGCACATGAATGAAAACCCCACCCCCACCCCCTCGTTGGGAAGGGCTTGCCAGGTCCTTGTCGCTGCTGGCTGCTGTCACCCCTCGGTCATGATTTTGGCTTGGGGTTTGTGTTTTGGTTGCTGAGTATTTTTTTTTGTGGTGTTGGTTATGAATATTTGTTGGGGGCACGGCACTGTGGTTAGTTTTGAAACACTAATTCTCTTTGGGTGAGAAAATTCTATCTCCTCCTCTCTGTGTCATTTGTCTGAACTGTGTCTAAGCTGATTGCCGGTGAGTTGTGTGGTAGGCATGGAACTTGAGCGATTACTTAGTAAGAAAACTTTGTGAAGTGTGAATATCCCAGTGACCCAATTTTCTCTACATTTAAGCCCACATCGTGGAAAAATAGTCCTCTCGCACACTGTGGCTTGACAAGGTGGTGTCCACGCTGGCTCTCCCGCTTGGTGTGCTGTGGGGTGGATGCTGCTGTCCGGCTGCTCATGGGGCCCTGGGATGGGCATCAGATGGCATATCGGGCTGACAGGGGACCCGCGGGGGAGCATCAGCATGGTGTGGTGGACTGCTAGCTAGGACTTGGGGTGGGCACTCAGCCCAGCGTGTTGGGCTGCTAATTGGTCCTTGGGGTGGGCACTTAGCACAGTGTGTCTGGCTGCTAGCTGGGCCTCGGGGTGGGCACTTAACACTGTGTTTGGGTGCTAGATGGGCCTCAGGGTGGGCATCAGCATGGAGTATCTGAAGGGAATTTTAGTTTGGAAGGGGAGAGAGAGCCTGGATTGCACATGCTCTTGGTCACTTAGCAAGGACGGGATGGTCCAGGTCCCATGCCACCTGCTGTCATTTCCTTCCTCGTGGGAACGCCTGTCCCCAGCGGTGGCTCCTATGGGTGGATGCCATACTCTCTCTCCTGAGCCCGACTCCCATGCCCTCTCCTCTGATCCTGGCTCCCACGCTCTCTTTCCTGAGTCTGGCTCACACATGTACTTTTAGCCATTGTCTGAGCCTCTCACGCAACCCGTCTAGGTCATGAGAAATCTGCCTTTGTCTTGGAGCCTACATTAGTTGTAATTAAGAGACAGTGCCACCGATCTGCAGCATTTCTTTTCCAAGATAACCCATTTTTCTTTTCCTTTGCATTTCAGCCAGGCTGTCAAAAATGAAAGTGACCTTATCAGCTTTGGACACGTGTGAGAGTTCTTTCACACCTTTGGTGGTCATAGAATTTGCTCAGGATGTCAAAGAAGAAACCAAAGAGTGGCTGAAAAACAGAATTATTGCTAGAAAGAAAGATGGAGGTAAGTAGAGTACTTACCACTCCGACGTCATTGTGCTCCTGACGGAGGCGCTTGCTGACGTGTCCCCTGGTCTCCTGGCACGCTGCCCCGTGTGGGTCTTGGCTCTTGTCACATGCCTGGATTCTCTATGTGGAAGGTCTCACCTTAGCATTAGATGGTCCCCACGAGATCGTGAGCCATCGCGTGTTCTTTCCTCAGCTCAGACTGCTGTAGCTGGCACGGTGGGAGCTCACCACGCGTTGGTCACACACATGGGCAGATACGGTCAGCTGAGTGTCAGTTCTGTGCCAAGCGAGTGCTGAGCGTGGTGCTGAATGGAACTGTTGGGGCGGCTCCCGGAAGGTTTGTAGAGGGAGAAATTTGTAGAATGCTGAAGAGGAAGGCGTGGGAGCGAAAGAGTGAAGAGAGTCTGAGGTGGCCCAGGGCTGTCCCGGTCACAGGACAGCGTGTGTGTTTGGCGGGGGGAGCAGGGGAAGAGTGGGAGGGGAGAGCCTGCGGGGTGCCATCGGGCCTCCTGGTCACAGGGGGTGAGAAAAACAGGGTGAGGGGCAGGAGCCTTAGACCCCAGCACAAGTAGACAGAGGTATCCGCTGGGCTCAGGTTGCCCTTAAAGGAGCCCATGTTGCTAGGCCTGGTGGCACAGGTCTGCAATCCCAGCATTGTAGAAGGCCGATGCGGGAGGATTCCAAGTTCATTCTGTCCCAGCCTTGGCAGCTTAGTGATGTAGTGACTCCCTGTCTCAAAAATAAAAAATAAAAATGGGCTGAGTGTGCAGCTCCATGTGAAGGCCCTGGGCTCTGTCCCTGGGACCAAAAAAAAAAAAAAGTTGGTCCGGAATAGGCTCACTCCATGGTGCCCCACCTCCAGCCAGTGGTGGGCAGCAGCAGAGGGAAGCGTGGCCTCGGAGTGAGGGGCGGGAGCCCACGCCTGCGCTGGTCCTGCCCCTCCGAGCCCGTCTGCCACAGGGAGGGCCGGACGGTGGGCACCTCTGTGGCTGCCATGTGCCCTGCCCATCTGGTACCAGACGGCACCTCGTCATGTCAGGAGAGAGAGTGCCCCGTGCCCTCCTGTCTCTGTCTCGGCACGTGGGAGGCTGAGGACCTTGTACTTAACTGTAGATAGCTAATTGATGGTGTCTTAATACATTAATCTTAATATGTGAATTCATTTGGTAAATGCAAACTTTTTAATCATTTGATTATTTTTATAGTTTCTTTCATCTCTTTGATCACAGTTAATAATAAAAGAGGTAAACAGCTGGGTGCAGCGGTACTTGCCTGTAGCCCTAGCTGCCCAGGAGGCCGAGGCATGGTGATCACTCGATCCCGGCAGTTCCAGGCCACTTGGGGGTAACATGGCAAGACCACATCTCAAAAGTAAATAAATTTTAAGAAAATAAATAAATATACCTTTAAAAGTTTGATGTAGGTAGAAATAATTAGGAATTTTTCTCTAGTAATTTTTAAGTAGTAATTATATATATGGTATCAAATCATAACATCTTTTTAATGTTTTGGGAAAATAGTGATACTTAAGAACAATTTTGCTGTGTGTGATGGCACATGCCTATGATCCCAGGAGGCCGAGGCTGGAGGATCCCAGCCTAGAGGACGTAGCAGAAGTCTGAATTTAAAAAAAAAATCCTTAAACTTAAGTATAGACATTATGGCGGGAAATCTCTGAGAAGTGGTTTTTCTTCTGTCGTGTAGTCCTAGTCATGATTTGTTGCTGGGACGGAACACCTGACATCTGCAGCGTGAGGGAGGAGAGGGTTATTTTCACTCACAATCCCGCCTCCCGCAGTCCGCCGTGGCGCAGCTGGCAGTGGTGAAGGCCGCGGCCGAGACTGAGGCGCTGCCCAAGGCGCCTCACACAGAAGCCGAGTGGGGCGGGACTGGAGCTCCTCAGGTCTGGAGACTCCGGCAAGGCCAGAGCTCTGCCAGGCAGAAGGGTAACAGTGCTCCTTCCTTTACCCAGTTTAAGCTACCAGCCGGGCCGCCCATGCCCACGGTGGGTGCCCGTCTCTTGCTTTCTGGGCCTGAAGTCAGTCACGGACACCGGAAAGCTCTGCCCTGGGTAGCTCCCGGCGCTGACGCAGTCTGTGTCGGCCAGGCCCCACCTCCCCAACACGCAGTTCCGCAGGTGTCCCTCGGATCCAGATTCCCGAAGCTTTGGGGACAGTCCAGATCCAAGCCATTAGCAGGATTTATGAGTTAGAAAATCTGTATACTCTGGGGCAGCGGTCGTCAACACCCCAGGGCTGTGGTGCGCGCCAGGGCCCAGGCCGCGGGGCAGAGGCGTGGCGCGCAAAGCCCCGCCTCCTGTCAGCACGCTCCTATCACGTTCTAGAGCTGCTGCTGATCGACAGGAGGCTCTGCCCTGCTGCTAGCCCTTTCAGCACTGCCCTCCCACAGCCTGCTGCCCCAGGACCTCCCGGGAGCCCGGCGTTGAACTAGACCAGCTCCTGGCGTCAGAACGTTGGGGACCCTGGAGGGCAGTTAAATTGCATTTATGGGTTCTTTTTTTTTTAACTACATGTGCTATTTCAAACGATTACTATTTTTACATTTTGGACTGTGATGTTGTTAGGAAACTGCATTTTTGTCGATTTTTCCTTTTTGACTTTGTATTAGCCTGGGCTGGCCTTGAACTCGGGACCCTCCTGCCTCTGCCTTCTGAGTGCTGGGGTCACAGGCCCATGCCGCCACATCTGGCTGGAACTACATTATCTTACTTCTCAATGCAATTTCATACTTAGAAGTCATGATTGTTGTACTAATGGCAGCCTACTTATTGCTATATATATTTTTTAGTTTGTGCATTTATTTAAAAAGCTACCGCCATTCCCAGCTTACGTTTCCGTTTCTGCGGTGAGTCATGCTCTTGCCAGGCAGCCCAGGCGGGCCTCCCTCTCCTGACCCCCCGCCTCAGCCTCCTGAGTGCTGGGTTCCAGTGTCCCCGTGCACCGCCACCCCAACTTCTCACTTATGCTTTTGCATTTAAAGGTGAATTTTAATTGTGAACAGAATGTGTTTTTTTAACTAAACAACAAACATTGTATTTATTAGAAATGTTTCATTGAAACTTTAATGTCTGTTTCTTTCTAAAATAATGCTTATCTCTGTTTTCAAAGGTGCCCAGTTGCTGTTCAGACCACTGTTAAATAAATATGAGAAAGAAACGCTAGAAAATCAGAATTTGTATCTTGTCGGTGCCTCCAGGATGAGACTGCTGCTGGGGGCAGAGGCGGTGGGGCTGGTGAAGGAGGGTGTGGACGGCTCTATGAGGGCCTTCACCTATGGGACCCGGCTCGGCTTCAGAGGGTTTCACGGTAAGCCGCTTGGCTTTGTTTCCGTTACTCTAAGAGGCGTTTTGATGACTAGATCAGGGATCAGCGAACCTTTTTAGCCAAGGGCCAAGTAAAGAATGTCAGGCTTTGTAGCACAGTTTGTCTGCACTGGCATTATTCAGTCCTGCCAGTCTAGTGCAGAAAGAAAGTGCAGCCTTAGATTATAAGGCTGTGAAAGTCCAAAGCTGTGGTTCACTAAAACTTCATTTGTAAAACCACATGGCAGGCCACATTGGGGTCCTACTTTGCCATCTGTGGAATGGATGAACACAATTTAGAAGGATAGGTATAACTTATTTACATTATTCTGTATCTCATAATGATAAATGCTCACTAGCTTGATATATTGGGTTGTCAGAAAAGTCATGATGCAACTTGTCTGTTTTTCAAAGGTCATTTATTTATGTAAAGCACAAAGATCAGTCAGTGGGGTGTCGCTTGTGTTGGTCTGTCACCTTTTGCCATCTTTTAGTGAGCGTCCGGACTCCTTGTTCACAGAGGGACCTCTGTTTATTGGCAGGAAATTGAACAGGGTGCTGTTTTACAGCCTCATCTGAGTTGAACGTGATACCACATAAGGAGTTTTGCAGAGAGCAGAACAAGTGGAAGGTCTGGCCAGTGTGGTGGGTGTGGCAGCCCCGTGGGCGTAGCAGCCCGCCCCATCCAGCCCCAGTCACTTTTGGCAGGTGATCGGGCTTGTGCATGGTCTCGCGTTGCCGTGGTGCAAGCCGAGTTTGATGATTGACGGGCTCAGGATATTTCTGGATGATGGATTTGTTTGAACTGTCCAGTTGCTGACAGTACACATTCAAATTGATTGCTTGGTTCCTTGGAAGGAGCTTGAAAAACGTGAAACCTTTGGAACCCCACCGCACCGAGAGCATGACCTTCCTCTGAATACCTGCTTCTGGTGACACTCATCACTTCAGGGTCAATACCGGTTGCTCACCACGTTGTTGTAAACAGTCTGCTGTCAGCACGAGTGATCAGTCTTGTCAGAAGAAGGTCGTTTTCCTCATACTTAATGACCTTATCACAGATGTTTATGTGCATTGTTAAATGAACTTCTTTGAGTTCACAAAGAACCCAAGTATCAAGCTTGCTTACGTGTCCCAGCTTCTTCAGGTGGTCGTGAGTGCCAGAATGGTAGTTGCTAAGTGGATTTGACTTGACCAGTGCCATTGCTCTGTTATTATCAACCTTGGTGGCCCTCCCTGACCGAAGACCATCATTGTCATGGTTTGGATCTGGAATGTCCTTAAAACATCTCGTGTATTTGGACGCTGTGGAGTAGCTGTGGAACCATGTTAGGGGTGAGGCCTGCACAGAGGGGCGGAACACTGGAGCTTGACTTGAAGGGGGAAATACGGGATCACTGGGACACGATCTGGAGGGACATATGCTAGCTCCACCCTTCCTTGCTCAGTTGGCTTCCTGTCTGCCATGCTGGGAACAGCTTTTCCTCCTACTGGGCCTCTGCCATGTGCTTCCACCATTGCCAGCCACCCATGAACGGACTAACATCTCCTGAGGTTGTTGTTATGACCTTACCTGACCATGTGCTTTAGAAGCCTTTGGAACTGGCTTGTGGGCGGAGTTTGGAAGGTTTGAAGATGCCGGCTGGAGGAGCCTTAGACTGCTGTGAGCTGAGCCTGATGGGAGAACTGGTCAGAACTCAGAAGACAGATTGCCGAGAGAAGTGCAGATTTACAAGGCTGGGTGCAAGAAGTTTCAGATGGGAAAGAGGTCTTAATTGGCAGCTGGTCCAGAAACTGTGCATGCTGTGCTCTGGCAAGGAGTGTGTCAGCATTTTCCCCTGTCTTGGGGCCTTGCCTGAAACTGAAATTAAGGGTCGTGGATTCCTTCAACTGGCAGAAGAAATGTCAGTGTGGCCCAGTGTTCAGACTGTCACATGGGAACTGACTTACTCTTCATTGCTGTGACTCGATACCCGACACCCACAACACAGGGAGGAGAGATTTAGTGTAGCTCACAGTTTCAGAGGGTCCCAGTCCCTGTACAGGTGGGCGGCTGGAAAATGGTGGAATCGTGCGGTGGGGCCGCAGCCAGAGCTGTAACCAGAGTTCCTGGGGCCGAGATCCTCACAGCATGGTGGGACAGAGAGACTGGGGGAAGGGCGGAGCCAGCGACACGCCCCCCCCCCCCGTCCAGTCCTAAGTATCACCCCTCCGGCCAGGCCCCGCCTCCCAACCCTACACGGTATCCATAGGAACATGAGGCTTTTGGGGGACACTGCAGATCCACACCACCACAGTTACTACAGATGGCTCGTAGCCAACTCTGCAGTGAAAAGAAGGTAAAAACAGCTGAGGAAGAAGATGTAAAATACTCCCAGTTTTGCCGTACCGAAGTGGATGTCAGCGGTAGGGCAAACGGTAGGATGGTTGTTGAAAAGTAGCATTAGAAAAAGCCAAGTACTTGGGACCACGACCATGAAGAAGAGGCCTCGACCGCATCGCGGGAATCAGCAAGCCTGCCCTTTGCCAGTGCAGGGTAGGAAGGCAGAAGGCATGGCCTTGAAAAGAGATGCCCAGTGCATCCTGCAGGGCAGCCGAGGAACACGAGCCCCTAAGCAGTTCAGCTGGCTAAGAGCTTAGAGGCCACTGTGGCCACCATGGTCCCAGGGGCCAGACTGTCGCTCCATCCCATGGCAGACCTTGGCGTCATTCGTGTGGTGCTGGTTTCATAGGCAGGCAGAGTACCTGAGTTGTGGGTTCGTGGGGACTCTCCCAGATTTCAGAAGGCCGGGCTGCATCCCTGGGAGGGCGGAGGAGCAAGCTCGGAAGAAGGAACCTCAGGTGCAGCGGAGACCCAGAAAATTTGTAGATGCCAGACATGTGGGTCATCTGCCAAGGAAGGCCGCAGGCTGAGAGCAGAGCCAGCCCAGTGGAGAAGCCATGGAGGTTGCAGCCAGGGCGGCACTGCCGGGAGCCTTGGGAGCGCACGTCTCACCGCGGTCTGTCCAGGTGCTGGACACAGAACTCCAGAGTGTAAGGGGAGCTCTAGGATTTAGCCCTTGCCCTGCTGAGTTTACAACTTATTTGATCTGATTACTTCCATCCTCTTACTTCTCTCTGTTGGAATGAGAATGTTTGCCCTGTGTCATCGTATGTTGGAAGTGTTTAACTTTTCTTTGATTTTCACAGGACCTCACAGCTAAGTTTGCCTTGTGTCTCAGAGGAGACATTGAACTTGGACTTTTTAGCAGGGCTAAAGCTGTTAAGACTTGGGTAACTGGGAAGGACTAAATGCATTTTGCGTAGGAGGTGGACATGACTCTTTTGGGAACCAGGGGTAGAACATTAGGTTTTGGATCTGTGATGTCCCCAAAGCCTCATGTAATTGAATGTTGTGGAATAGCTGTGGAACTAAGTGCTGTTAAGAGATGGGCCCTGCGCTCTGGTCAGGAGGGGCGGAATACTGGAGCTTGACCTGGAAGGGCAGATCACCGGGGTCTCACCCAGAAGGGGTGGATCACTGGGGCATGACCTGGAAGGGCAGGTCACTGGGGTCTCACCCAGAAGAGACGGGTCTCCGGGGCAGGACCTGGAAGGATACATGCTAGCTGCACCCTTTGTGCTCACTTGGCTTCCTGTCGGCCATGCCGTGAACAGCCTGTTCGGCCTTTGCCATGTGCTTCCATAATTGCAGCCCAAACTGTGAGATAAAATAAACCTTTCTGCCCTTATATTGTGGATGTTGGGATTTCTGTCCCAGCAACGAAAGAATAACTGAGACAGCTGTTGAGATCAGAAGACCAGCCCAGAATGTCATGAGCCATCCTTGACCCTGATGTACTCGTAGAGTGTGTCACCATGAACTGTACTCAACTTTTCATAAGCTTGATGTAATTCTTCCCTATACTGAAGTAAAACAAACAAAAAATGGTGAAAATTTAGTTTGGTCTTCCATCTTTGACTTATTGTAAAAATTCCAGGATTCAGTCAAATTGCTCAATTTTTTTTAGAGTAAAGCTAAAACTGTCAGCTGTCAAGTGACATAGCAGTAACATAGATGCAGCCAATTCTGATACTTCCAAAAATGAACTAGCTCCATCTGTTGCAAAAGTGTGTTACGACTTTTCTGACAACCCAGTGGAGACGTCTCAGAGTAAGAAATGCAGTGGTAGCTTGGCATCCCGGGAAACTCATTTCCTGAATTTTGTGACTGCAGCTGAATGTGGCCTGTGCTGGCTCAGCTGAGGCTGTGGCAGTCGTGCCTCCTGCTGAGGCCTGTGGCCGGAGGAGCCATGTTGTGCAGCTGGGAGCTCAGCTCCACGCTGGCCCTCAGGGCTCTTCGGGTGGGGAGTGGGGTCAGACCTCTACACACTGGCCCTCTGGGTTCTTGGACCTTAGTGACTCGATGACAGGGTGACATTTACTCCATTTGAGAATAGTCACCTGCCAAACCACACTGGTTTCTTGCTAGGCTTTGTTCTTTCCAGAGGAAATTGAAAGGGCTTGCACATGTAAAGGTTTTGCTAGTTAAGCAAAGTTATGGTTGCAGCCTGGTTAATAGGATTGCTGGAATTCAAGAACACCCGTCTTGGTGCTGGGTGCTGTCAGAGACCATGTAGTAGCCATTAAAATGACTGGAGAATTATAGAAGGAGAAAGTGTACCCAAAACTTTTTGTGCTTATAAAATATCCCAGGAGCTCCACATGCAGTTCAATTCACCAGTTTTATAATTTGGTTACAATTCACTGCTCATGCCAAGTGAATTGTTTCTGTCATTATTTCTGTGATCTCGAGTCATTGAATAGTAGCATCTGATTTTATTTGGATGACTGAGAAAATGACTCAACGCGTGTGCTTTCCTGTAGATGACAGTGATGATTTCCTCACGATGGCAGAGCGGCAGTTCATCGTCAAGCACGAGCTGGAGAACCTGCGGGCCCGGGATGAGAAGGTGATCCCTGGCTGCCCCCAGGCCAGGCTCTACCCGGGGAAGTCGTTGGGTAAGTTCAGCGGCGTGCTGCCTGGCGGACGTGAATTTTCTTGGGAAAGCAAACTTCATAAATAGCCAGTTGCAGAAATTTTATGTTTTCCTCTTACCAGAAATCACACACAACTCTGCAGTGGCTGACTTTTCGTGAGCCTCGCGGTGTGGCACCTGTCGGCCCTGTTTGTTCTGCGTGGTTTCCTGCCTCTGCATGGCTCCCAGCGTGTTGTTGGCTGGTTCCCCCTACTGGAGGTGGCACGCCGGCCTCTGCTCTGAGCGGAATCTAGTCACCAGCAGTCTCCCTTCATTTTTATTTTATTTTTTTATTTTGAGACACTGTGTCACTGAGTTGCCCATGGCGGGCTGACATTCCTGATCCTGCCTCAGCCTTCCAGAGTGCTGGGATCATCAGCCTGCACCACCAGACTGAGTTTATAGTTAAATTTATAGCTTCGTAATTTAGTGCAGACAGATACATGGATTGCTCAGTTAATATGAGGAAAGTTAACTTTATGCCCAGGTGTAGTAGGGGAGGGGAAGCTTGGGGGTCCCCTGAAAGGGGATGCTCTTCTCCCTCCTTCTGTTCCTGCAGGCCAGGGACACGCACATGTGTGCACACACACACACCACATATACACTATACGTGTACCCCACACATAGCACATGCCCACCACATACACTGTATATGTGTGTCATGCACACACCACATGCACACATACCACACATTCCTCACACATACCACACACATATACACATATAGTGTACACAGTACACAAACCACATGTGTACACACACTACTACACATAACACATACCATGCACATATACACACATGTACACATAGCACACATACCACACATACCATACACTCTATCACACATACTACACACATCGGACACAAACTGCACACATACCACACACAGACACACCACACACTCAGCCCCCCCCCCACCTATACGCACGCTGCGCACACAGATCAAGACAGTTTACAAGCTCACATGGTACCTGAACACCCGTGGGCCATGAGCCGTGAGCCGTGGCAGCCGTCAGGAGCAGTAATCCGTCTGAGCGAGCGCATGTGTGTGCGGAGTGGGGTCGAGACATGGTGTAGTGCCAGGCTTGCTCCAGAGCCCAGTGGGGCAGGGCCTCTGTGCATCGCTAAGGGTGCGTGAGCTCTGTGTGCCCCTCCCCGGTTCCTGCTTTCCCATGTGCACCAGGAGACAGCCCCAGGTCCCCAACTGTCACCCGCCACCTCGGGGGGCTTGTTTGCTCACTCTGGGGTCTGGGTGAAGACCCCTCATTGGACCAGCTGCCGCCTGCCCAGGTCCTCATCCACCACAGTTTCTCTTTCGTGCTCTTTGCCTCATGAAATTCCCTGGCTGAAAGGGCCGCCAGGTCTCTTGTCCTGTGACGGGGCAGTCGCCGAGGATGGGTTTCCAGGGCATTTCCTGTGGGCCCGCTCCTCCAAGGCTTCTCCGTCTGGTCTCCCTGGCTCCCACGGAGGTGGCCGGCCAGAGACTCTTCTTGCCACGCACGTGACCTTCCCCACGTCCTTCCTGTGTTGGGGATCCTGCCTCGCCTTGGTAGGGGTTGTTACTGCTTTCTCCAGCTTTCTCTCTGAGTTTTGGAGTGTATTCTTAGGATAAATGGTAGATGTCCACTTTTTCTTCTTGTATAAAAGCTTGTCAGTTTCCTGTAGAGCGTCGGGTCACAATTGCCGCAGTGGATGGCGTCCTGCTCTGCATTCAGAGGTGGTGGGCCATGGGGCAGGGGTCTGGATGGGGCACCTAGTGGTTCTCGTCAGTGCGGGTGACGCAGGGCAGGCGTTCCCGCGGCACCACGCCTTCTCACCTGCGTTTCTCACAAGGTGTGACACCGGTGAAGAGGCCCCAGAGCGCGGCCTTGGGCGGAGGTGGACCTCTGTCTCTGTCTACACTGTTTGCCTTTTCGTTAAGTTTCATTCCTGTGCTGTGATCCGCCCCAGCGCCGATCTGACGTGCGGGGACTGTGCTGCGCGCCTTGGGCTGGACCTTTGTGTCCAGGTCTGTGGCGTCATCTGGTCATTCTTGATTACTGACTCGGTCCGACATGTTCCTTTCACAAGTTGCCCGGTATTCCATTGTCGGACGTTGTCATGTTGATGAACATCTGACATTTCTTTTTCCTTCAGTTGTTTCATTATAGACAAATTGAGAAAATCCTCAGGTGACGTACTGTTAAATCCAAGGTATATGCCTCTTTTGGGGCAGATTTTACCCATTGCCCTTCTCCGTGATCTCTTCAGTTCGTGAGAGCGGTGCTGGCTGTGTCTGGCCTTTGCAACAGCACTGGCTTCTGACTTAGATGACTTACCAGTTTCACGAAGAGTTCGCTGTGTTGGGCTTTCTCCTGCTGTGTTTTGTGTGCCCTTTGGCTGGGGCCCTTTGGGGACCATCCTAGACAGCTTTCTCCCAGAACAGAGTAAGATTTGCTTCATCCTCTTACCTGAGGAACTTTCTAGCAAGTACATTTTGTTGAAGCAGGGCATGCTGGGATTGAACCCAGGGCCTTCACGCCAAGCCGGTTTCCCGGTCCTTTCTGATTTTTAAGGATTTATTTATTTCTATTTTGAGGCAGAGTCGAATGTTTTGTGGTCCTGGGGCTTGAACCACCGCCCCACAGGCCAGGTGGTTGTGCTGGCTCCCAGCTCCGCTCCAGGCCTCGTGGATTTCTACTGTTTAATTGAAGGGCCCGTTTTTATTGGGTTATTTTATCTGATGTTATGTTCCCTGTTGAAATTACTTCTTTCTGTGGTTGGGGTAATCTTTGGAGTACAGCATGTGTCATCTTTCTTCTGTTTTCCATGAGACTGGGTAGGGAGCATATATTTTCAGTCATGGATTTAGTTGATTTATTCAGTCTACGTTTATCACTGTGGAGGTTCATGTGGTTTTGCTGGTTGGTCATTTGCATCCTTTGCCCTGTGTTGAAAATCTTCGTTCTTAATAACATGACTGTAGTTGCGAACTTGCTGTGTCTCTCTGTATACATCCCATAACCTGTAGAGCCGTGCTGGTTTTGGTGCTAAAAATACAAGTGCTGAGTGTCATTTACGATTTCTTTCTCTCTCTGTTCTATCACGATATCGAAATCGGATCTGTTGTTTACATGGAAGGCTTTGTTGCGGTTGCTTAGGTCACGTGGCTCTGGTGCTCGCTGGCGGTGGGCTCTGCACACCTCTTTTAAGTCATGTGTGGGGGTGGCTCCTGTAGACGCCCCGGCACTCTGGGGTCACTTTCAATTGCCTCGAAAAGTTTCCCTTTTATCCAGACTTTAAAATTGACTTGAGTAGATTTGTGCAAATTTCTCTCCGGAACTTTCCAACCAACTCCTCTGTCTTCATGGTGACTTTTCCTTTGCCATGTCTTACTCCGACTGTGCTTCGGAGTTCCTTTTTCTCTCCTTAGTATTTGACTGTTGTGGCTATTCCTGTGCCTGCACCGGCCCTTAGCACTCACCCGTGGGACGTGGGATCTCCCGGAAGAGGACCCAGACCTCTGCCCTGCTTCCCTGGCCGCCACCTCCCGAGACCTGCCTTTCCCAGGTTCCCCCAGCATCTCGCGCCCTGGCCTTTTCGCTAGCTCCTCCTCCTGCCCTGGCGCTGTCAGTGCCCTGATCTCCTGGAAGTCCCCACTCTCGGTGGGGCCGTGTCCTGAGGGAAGGTAGTGCGTTCCGGTGGAGCTGTCTGGGTTCCTGCTCCCCTGGGGCCCCTTCACCTCCCTGTTCTTTCCTGCAGCCCTTGCCGGCCTCCTCCCGCTGGACTGGGGTCAGCCTCCTCTGGAGCTGCCCCTGCCGCTGCCACCCCTTCTTGGCCGGGGGTCACTGCCTTCTCGGGACTGGGGTCTCTGTGGTTTCCTGCCTTCCTGCCTGGGTCCCGATGCGGGCAGATCTGAGGATGCCCGCTTGCCCTCTGCCGACCTGCCTGCCTGCTGGCGGTGGCCTTCTGCCTTGCCTGCATCTCGATTCTCTGGTTGGCTCTTGGCTCTTGTTGGGTTTTGTGTCGCGCCAGGTCTTTGTTGTCACCGTTGATTCCGCCATCGGATAGACTGTCGCCGTCGCTTCGAGAACGTTTTCTTTAGTTGCCTGGGTAGGGCTGTAAAGCGTGGATGCGTCAGCTCCTATGCATTCCCCGCGGTGGCGGGAAGCTCTGCTCCCGGGTAACTCTGGCTTGGCACCACTCTCCTGTGTTTTCAGCCTTTCCGTTTGCAGTGCCGAGTCTGTGCCCATCCTGTTTGTCTCCAAAGTCGCCTTTCTGAGCCTTTGCCTTCTATGCCCGCAGCTCTTTGTTGAGTTTTAAGTTTACAGGTGGGCTGTTGGCCTCTGACTTCATGGGGCGTTTGCTCTCAGTGCTGTCCCTTCCTGCGCTTTCTCCGCCTGCCTGTGTTCTCCCCCTTTTGGTCCACTCGGTCTCCTTGTAGTGTTCTGTGCAGCTCTCTGCCAGCGTCTTTGTTGAAATTATTTGTTTCTTACGGAATCCTCCTTTTCATGGATGGGCGGTGTGGGGGGATGCAGGTGTGGAGAGGGGTGTGGAGCTGGGTGGTGGCGGGAGCAGCTTGCCTTGGCTCAGCCGTGTGCGCTGAGCATTGCCTGCGGCTCTGTGGGGCTCTCTGGGGAGCCCTGGGCCTGCGCGAGTCTTGCTGGGTGTGGCCTTTAGGGTTGTCTTTGGTCAGTTGGGTCCCAGGACCCTGGAGGTGGGTCGGCTCCGTCCCTGGCTCCACCGGGCGGCCCTGTGCTATCCCTTCTAGACTCCCCTCTGTGGTCAGCTGTGTCTTTGTTGTTTTTTCATTGCTGTGACACAGTACTCAACATTCACAAGTTGAGGGAGGAAAGGTTCATTTTAGCTCACATTTTCAGAAGGTCTCACATGGTGGAAGTGAGCCAAAGGAAAGCTGTTCACGGCACAGCAGACAGAAAGCCAGGTTAGAGAGGAAGGGTGGGCGGGACTAGTGTACACCCTCCGTGTCCTGTTTCAGTCATCTGCCCGTTTTGGGTCAAGTTGCAGTGCCTGCCCCAGGTTGAGTTCCAGTGATCCTCCTCTTCCAGGTCACATGCCCGGTGTTGTGCCACGTGCCCACAATCTTCTACATACCCTTTATCCACCACACACCTTCAACCACTGGTCCTGGCCAGGCCTTGCCTCCTAAAAGCACATGGTATCCATAGGTAATCCATAAAGTGCAAAGACATGAGGCTTTTGGGGGACATTCCAGATCCAAACCGTAACAGCTATGGTGCCCAGCGGGGAAGGCATGCCCCTGGGGCCTTAGGTACCCTCATTTACCTGCATCCTGAGTTGGGGACTTTGTGTCCAGGAGAGCCCAGCTTTTGTTTCCCTGGGCCCTGCTCAGGGACACCATCACTTACCCAGGGATAACTTCAAAACTTCTTTTCACAGTTGGTGATTTATGTCTTTAGCTTTTTTCTTTTATCAAAGATAAAGATTTCTTTTTTTTCCCTCTGTTTTTTTTTTTTTTAATTTGGTATCATGAGCAGAAACAACGTGGAACTAGCTTTCTGCTACCCTTTATAACCAGGAGGATCCCACATTCTGTTTTGAAGTCATAATTTGGTGCTGTTCCAACATTTTCAATCTTTCTTAATCTCTTAGGAAGCTGTGTGTTCACAGTGGCTGGACACGGTGTCCGAACCAGTGAGGCAGACGAGGTCTGTCCAGGTTGCTGATGGCCCGCAGTCCTTCTGCTCCTGTGTCCACACTGCTCAGGCCATCGTGGGGCATCTTGGTGCCCGCTCTGAGCTCCTGCACGTGCGTGGGTGCAGCTGGGGCTGAGGAGGGAGTCCATATGCTTCTTCACACAAGACTGCGGGGCTGTGGGGTTTCTGGGGCCTTACGGGTTTTTGGAGAGATTTTCCAGCTGAATGTAAACCTCACGGAAGTGAATGGGTGTGTGTGCAGCCAGGCTGGCGTCATGGGCTGCGGTCCCCATCACTGCCCTGCTTGTAGGATGAAGCTCTCGTAAGCAGGGTTAGGAGTAGGACCTTCCTTCCTCCTCCTCTTTTTCTTTGCTTTTCTTTGCTGGTATTAAATGGGAAAACAATAAGACCCTCTCAAATATGACATTGGGGAGTTTTAAGAACCCTATTTAGGAAATCAAGCCTGGATTTAAAAATTCTGCAGAGACTTGAGAGATACTTTTTTTGTGTGCTTTCCATTGCTGTGAGCATGTCACCTAACCAGAGCTGGAAGTGGCGCTGTGTTGGCACTTTTGTCACGTTGCCTGGTTGGAGAGTCGTACTGCTGACCGTGCCCCGCAGCCCTCTTCACGTGAGATCCTGCCCTGCCCCGCACCCGGTGTAGTGTCCGATGTGAACAGACGGTCTTCTAGTGCTTGTGCCAGATGGAGCTGTCTGAGTCGATGCTTTCTTGATGCCGGCCAGGCAGCCCTCTGTTCTGGAACTCTCGGCGTAAGGTCCCCGCCTCAGAGCTCCAGTGCAAGCTCACAGAAGGAGATGGATTTTTCTTTTTAAATAAAGCACATCTCTAATTTTAGAAGCTGAAACCAGAGCTGCACGTTGGCGCTGGCCGCCCCGGGTTGCAGCCCGTGATCGAGGCCTTTTTGCCTTCTGCCCCCGTCCAGGCCCGTTTGCAGCCTCCTGTGCAAGTGTACCAGCTGGGCCGTGTGGCGTGGAAAGTCATCTCACCAGATAGCTTGGCAACGCAAAGCATTGACTTACACGTACCATTCAGCTCAAGGTTAAACATCTTAACGTCGTCATTGGAAAAAAAATGCAAATGATACGCAAAATCCGTCACGGTCTGTGCACCCCAAGTATAGGCTGGCGGTGGGAATGGTTGGGAGTCGCTGAGTTTAACTTGTCATTGCTGGAGGGAAACCCATGGAGACATGTTAGAATCAAAATATTTCCAAAATGGATTTGACAGCACCCGAGGCCAGTGTCACTTAAACCCCGTCTTTTCCTGGAGCCACTGACATTTTACGACTCTGCCTTTCTCAGTTGCTAAAAGGAGGAGTCCATCGCTGTCTCATCTCTTATTCTCTGACCGACTTCGGTAGCACCGAGAACCACGTGTGAGGAATCTTGCTTCTCAGACCCAGACCTGTCTGGTTGCTGCCATCCGATTTGTTCTTCTTACTGCCTTTTTTTGTTTCTAAGAACTGAGGTTGACTTTTAAGTTCCTCTGAAGACCCCGAGGAAGAGCCCTGTGCCGAGACGGCACCGTCTCCTTCCTCCCTGTCTCCTCCCTCCTGCCCTGCGGGAGCCATCTGCTGCTGGGTGCATTTGGGACCCGCCTCCACCTTTAAGCTGTGACAGTGCAATATTTTAGGGTCAGCTTTATCATCTGTGTCCAGATTTTAAAAATCTGTGTCGTACACCTCCTAATTCCACTTCTAAGTATACACAATACAGAAAGAGCAAACAGATGGGAAAGGTATCGGCACGATGATTTTAGCATTGTTACTAATAGCAAAAAAAAAAAAAAAAGGGAAATATTTTCTGTAGAGCATTACTTAAATGGTAGTGTTTTATACAAAAGAGTGTGATGATTTTGGTAAAGGGCATTTCACGTTGATATCGGCATTGAAAACCGGTGGGTAATACTATGAGAAATGATATATATAAAATAATTTGATTTTTGTTTTAAAATTATATGTTTGCCACTGCATTTTTAAAAATTCAGTCACACGCCAAATTGTTCTTTAGCTGGGCCTGGTGATGTGGGTGTATAATCCCAGCACTCTGGAAAGCTGAGGCAGGGTGGTAGCAAGTTCAAGCCCAGCCTGGGCAGTTTAGCAAGACCCTGTCTCAAAATAAAAATAAAAATTAAATAAAAAGAAAATGGGTGGGCTGGGGATAGCCCCCATTGTTGAGGCCGTTGGTTCAGTTTCCAGCACTACCAAAGAGAATTGCTAGCTGTAGTGACTATCCGGGGGGCTAGGGAGAGGGGAGCAGGGGCCCCCGCCATACTAATGCACGCTTCTAGAGGTTTAGAATTTCATGTTAACTTGCATTGCCTTCGGAGTCAAAGAAAACGGGACCCTTGGGTGTGATGGACAGGGAGCGTGCGGGCGGGATGGGGAGTGTGTGGCCCTTGGGCCTTGAGGGCATGCCTCTGCCGGCGCCTTCTCATGTGGTGTGCGGCCACTGTCCTCCCACAGTGAGAAGGCTGCTCACGTCGGGCGTTGTGGTCCAGGTGTTCCCCCTGCACGACGCGGAGGCGCTGAAGAAACTCGAGGATGCCTGGTACACGCGGCTTCCCCTGAAGTTCCAGCCCATAGGTGTGTGTCCATCCTGCCCTTCCGGGACAGGGAGGTCAGAGGGGAAGCCACCACTGGCCGCGGGGTCCTCCCTGGGGAGTCCCCTTCACAGGGAGCGTTTACCACTGGTGACACTAGAGTGGCAGAGGAGGGGGAGCGGGAGTGGAGCTCTTAAATTAAGGGTGAGCGCGGGGTGCTCCGTCCTCCGTCCTCTCCTCCGCCCACCCCAGACAGCATCCGCGGCTACTTCGGGGAGACCGTCGCGCTCTACTTTGGGTTCCTGGAGTACTTCACGTTCGCCCTGATCCCCATGGCTGCCGTTGGCCTGCCCTACTACCTGTTCACGTGGGAGGACTATGACAAGTATGTCATCTTCGCTGCCTTCAATCTGCTGTGGTCCACGGTGATCCTGGAGGTGTGGAAGCGCGGCTGCGCTGGCATGGCCTACCGCTGGGGCACGCTGCTCATGAAGAGGCAGTTCGAGGAGCCCCGGCCCGGGTTCCATGGGGTGCTGGGCGTCAACCCGGTCACCGGCCGTGAGGAGCCCCTCTACTCCAGCCGCCGGCGGCAGCTGCGCATCTACCTGGTCTCCCTGCCCTTCGTGTGCCTCTGCCTCTACTGCTCTCTGTACGTCATGATGATTTACTTCGACATGGAGGCCTGGGCACTGAGCCTGCACGAGAGCAGCGGGGCCGGGTGGACCGGCTTCCTGCTCTACGTGCCCAGCGTCGTCTATGCGGTGGTCATCGAGATCATGAACCGCCTCTACCGCTATGCCGCCGAGTTCCTGACCTCATGGGGTGAGCCCACTGCTTGGTCTCGGGTCTCCCTGCGCCTGTGGAATGCGGCCCAGACCTGGGTGGGGGGAGTGCCCTCTGGGCTGGGTCTAGAGACACAGGAGAAGTGGGTCAGCTCCGAGTTCTGCTGACCCCGGGCAGTGATCAGTGCAGCCTTGAGTGACTGAGGGTCACTCGCTCTGTTCTAAGCACTTTGCCCACGGCCCCCGGTTTTCACATCCTTGAGACTCTGTGGAATAAAAGTCGCTTCCTAGCTCAATGGATAAAAGACGCTGGTGCTCAGCGAGGCCCTGACACCAGGTGGCGGAGCCAGGCCGAGCCGGACCTGGACTCCTGGCACCGCGTCACCGGGTTTCCCCTGGGGTGAAGTCCGTCGAAATTATCTTCATGATGGTGGGCCCGGTGAACCGTGGCCGGTGTCCTGACCCTACCTGTCCAGCCAGTTGGGGCACCCAGGACCTGCACTGGACTTAGCAGAGAGGGGTTCTTGTTGCTTGTCCACCCAGAAGAGGAATGTGCTTTAACAAGTCTTCGCAATAGGCCGTGAACTCTTTGTTCATTTTAAAAATCTGTTATTTCCTAAGAAGCAATCTAAACCTTAATTTCACGGACTCAGAGACGTTTTGGGCCATTTTAGCTCGCGATAGAGTAGCAGCAGCTTCAGTGCATGGGAACCTCCCTCATGCTGGCCCAGGCGGGGCGACTCAGTGCCCTGGGGCAGGGCCAGCCCTCCTTCTAGCTGGGACAATGAGTGGCAAGAGTGTGAGGCTGGCCCGGGTCAGGCGGTGGCCGAGGAGCTACATGCCAGCCCAGGTCAGTGCGCCCCGCCTCTGTGCGGGGTGACAGGCTCTTCACATCTGCCCCTTGGTCTTTTGGTCCTACTATTTTAGGATCTGAACAAAGTCAGTATTTCTAGGTAAGGATGGAAATTTGAATTTCTCTTTTAGTTAATCCTTGAGCATGCCTGTACAAAGCCTGATTCTCCTCCCTGTCGTGGTCACTGTCAGTTTTTCTATCAGCAGTTAGGCACTGTTTTTTTTTTTTTTTTTTTTTTTTTTTTTTTTTTTTTTTTTTGTTAGTACTATCTGTGTAGAGGGGGTGCTGGGGCACACCCCGCCATTTTTGTTTGCTTTTTCCGTGCTGGAGATGGAGCTCAGAGCTCCACGCGTGCCCGACAAGCTCCCCACCTCTGTTGTGTCCCCGGCCTGCTTGTTTTGGTTCGTTTTGCTACAATGTCTTTCTAAATTGCTGAGTTGCCTAGGGTAGCCCGAAACTCGCAGGTCTCTTGCCTTAGGCCGCCAGGCAGCTGGCATAGGGCTGTGCTGCCAGTGCATTCAGCCTGCAGGGTGGGGTTTTTTGGTTGCTTCTATATAGGATCATTTGCGCTGTTATTTAAAAAATAATTTCAGACCACAGTGGGGTTAGGGTGCCATGAGAAATGTGGCCCCGCGATGATGTTCTTGCCCTAAGGAAGGGTGCAGCCCGCAGCCTGGCACAGAGAGTGACCGAGCTGTGGCAGGCGTGTCTCCTCTGAGCACAAGTCCACTGGTACCAATATCAGTTCAGTCTGTTTTTCACTCCTGACAGAGTTTATCTCTTCTTTTTAATGTTTTAGAGAATCACAGATTAGAGTCTGCCTACCAGAATCATCTTGTTCTGAAAGTTTTGGTGGTAAGTGGAGTTTTCGTTTATAAATTCATTTGAATTATGAAGCTAGTACATACTGTTCAGTATTTAGAAACATAAACATGGAGCCACTTCTCATTTAAGAGGCCAGATAACATTTTATATAAATAGCCAAGGACTGCTTCATAAATACTTGTCCATCTGTGTTCAGTAGTCTGCTTACAAATATGTACATGTGTGAGATTTCAAATACAGAGATTAGTATGGTTGTCCATTTTCCAGTTATTTAAAAGACTAACCACTTTCTAGATGTTTCCGCCTTCTTTTTTTTAACCTCGTCTGATGTTTCAGTGTTCAGCAGTCTTCAGGTACCTTCAGTTTGTTGAGCAACAAGATGTTAATTTTTAAAAAATTTTGTTAAAGAAACTTCCAGAGTCCAAGAGGATCCCGGCATTTTTTTTTTAATAGGTGAGAGAGAGAAAGCGTGTGGAGAGCGCTGCTCTGTATAGATGCTCACCTGCTAGTCTCCGTCCTTACTCCCCCAGGAGTCAGGGAGCCCCTCCCTTGCCGACCGGCCCCTGGCCATTGGTGTGTGGGCCTGGAGCTTCCCCCGAGGGGCTTTACCGCAGTCTGTGCTCTCCACCCCTAGAAAGGGTCTTGTGCCAGGCGTAGAACTCATTGTCAGAAGTTTGAATAGCTGGTGTTTCTGTCCTTAAAAGACCAGAGACCACCCTGAGGGGAGCTTGGGGAGTTGATAAACTCACAGAGACAAGAGCAGGTAAGGAGCCAGAAAACCTGTTGCAGGCCCGGCTCAGCGCCCGCTCCCGGGGTCTCCTCGGCCCCGGCTCAGCGCCCCGTGCCCAGCGTCTGCTCAGGGGAGCTGGGTCTGGGCCTGCGATTATGGAGTCTCCTGGGCTCAGGCCTGTGGTGGCAGGCCCTCCCTGCCAGTGCTGCCCTCGTCCTGCTCCTCCTCGTGACAAGGGCTGTGTCTGCGGACAGAGGCCTGGGGCGGCCGCCTGCATGGTGGTGTCTTTCCAGACAGCCTGACGTCTCTCAGCGGGACAGGGTCTTACCCCGTGGGAAGGATGGCACCTGCAGGGCCTTTCGGCTTATCCCGGAGAGGCCTGGCTGACGCCCTACACAGAGCACCGCTCTCCACACATGCTTTCTCTCTCTCACCTCTTAAAAAAAATGCCGGAACCTCTTGGACTCTGGAAGTTTCTTTAACAAAATTAAAAAAAAAAATTAACGTCTTGTTGCGCAAGAAATGGAAGGTACCTGAAGACTGTCGAATACTGAAACATTAGAAGAGGTTTAAAAAAAGAAGGGGGAAACATCTAGAAAGTGGTTAGTCTTTTAAGTAACTGGAAATGGTGTGACTCCTCTGAGCCTGTGGGGTTGATGGGTCCCTGTGGTTGCTGTGGCTTGATCTCGTGAATGGGAGGACTTGGGGTGCGCTGGGCGCATTTCTTCCCTCCTGGGATCCCCAGCGGTGTGTCCTGCCCACCGCACCTCTGTAGTCTTCCTGTGGGGCCTCGTGTTCTTGGAGAGTGGGCGGCCCTTCGGCGAGGACGTGGAGGGAGGGCTGGCTCTGGGCCCTGCGGCCGGCAAGGCCTGCGCAGCTCCCGTGCCGGCTCTGGGCCCTGCAGCCGGCAAGGCCTGCGCAGCTCCCGCATGCCTCTCTCTCCTTTGCAGTTCAACTTCCTCAACTGCTTCGCCTCGCTCTTCTACATCGCTTTTGTCCTGAAGGACATGAAGCTCCTGCGCCAGGTGAGGGCCGGTCCGGGCTTCGGGTGGCTACTGTGATCGCCGTCTTCCAATCACTAGCTTCACAAGTAGCATCATTTATGTTCTTGTGTTCCTAAGTCCAGTTCTAAATTTTACAAATTAGTAATTGCACTGTGTTTCATACTGAAATCAGAGATAAATTAATTAAGCCTACAGCAACTTTTTTTTTCCCTTTGGTGTCAACAGCTAGCTTACTCAGGTGAGGACCAGGTTTATCAGCAGTTTAAGGGGGTGGGTCCACCAGGTAACAGGACAAGAGTCGTGCACTGATTGGGGGAATTTGGAGTCCGAAAGTAGCCTGATTTGCGTGGCAGGTCTTGTGAAACCTGACCACATGATTTCTGGTGGGGGCCTGGAAGCAGGGGGGAATTAGAAGCCTACAGCAGCTTTAGCCAGGCCTGGTGGTGCGAGCCTACACTTCCAGCACTCTGGGAAGCAGAGGCAGGAGGGTTGCAACTTCAAGCCCAGCCTGGACAACTTGAGGAGAAGCCTGTTTTAAAATAAAAGGAAAAAAAAAAAAAAAAGGTCTGGGGAATGTAGCTCAGCATGCAGACTCTGGGCCGTGTCCTCAGTACCACTCACACACATGCGTGCACATGCGCATGCACACGCATGCACACGCATGCATCCCATTCACAGAAATAAGCAACTTGGAAAATTAATCATATATGGCTGCCAAGTCAGTTAAGTAATTAGTTCCAAACTTTGTTAACAGCAATTCTAACAGCAAAAAATATGTTCATTAATGCAACCTTTTTTTGTGGGTGTCTTAGACAGGTAGTGATGGGCATCACATAACCTTAGACAGGTCTTAACAGTTTTTATTTTTAAATGAGTAAGTTGTTAAACTTTAGACATCAGTATAGTAGATGCTTCTTTTCTGAAATGTTTGAGAAAATTTATTTTGGTATGTTGTAATTTCTCGTGCATATAATACCCTTGGCTGATTATAAGCAGTGTATAACGAGTGTACACATTATTAATTTATCTTCTTGATATTTGAGCCTGTTACCAGTAAAGGGTAGCCTGGCCTGTCCGGGTATTCTGAATAGTGCGCTGTGTCTGGGCTTCTTAATACTTGTGTGAGAGAGCTGGGGACAAGAGCTCTGGAAGTTTGCAAATTTGTGTAATTTTTAAAGTTCTTGTACTTAAAGTGCTAACAATTTGCACAAAAGTAAAATGAGAAGTTGTGCTCCTAACAGGTATACTGGATATGTTGATGCCTTTGAAAGTTGAGAAAGCTAAAAAAATAATACATTAGCCCCGATCAGCGGAATGTCGGTCCCTTCTGTGGCGCACACATGGGTCAGTGTGGGCCTTGACCTCGCACTCCCCGTGCTCTGAGCGTCCTGTCATTCATCAGGGAGGCGGCAGAGAGGCCGTGATGGAGTTACCCAAGCTCACCTGGGGAAATTGGAAGCCCCTGGGCTGGCTTTGCAAGGGCCCTGCCTCGCGCTGATGGGTCATCCGCATAGGACACGGTTCCTGCAAGTGGGTCTCTGGAGCAGCTTTTACCATTGCCAATGGTGGGAATGAAACGTAGTTCAACAGCAGTTATACAAAGTACAAGATTTTTTTTTTTTTTTTAGCAATGTGGGAAAATAAAAAAGCAAAATAGAAAAGCCAATTAGCAAGGAATGGGCTTCTCTGAGATGCCTTTCTGGTTTTATTTTTATGTAGAAACATATCCTGAGATGTCGTGGCTGTGGGATTAAGTGTGGCTATTCTGAATTTCTGTTTCAGTTTATATTTTCTATGGTGATAAAGGTTGTGTTAATCTTATAATTTATTTTTTCAAAAAATGTTGTAGTGAAATTAATTTCGAGCCAGTTCCTTTTTTTTTAACTGACTGTACTGGCTTACTTACTTCTTACCATAATTAGTATCCCATTTGTATTTCGGTGTTTTTTGTATTGTAATTTGTCTTTTCTGTGAAAAACTATAATTAGAAAAACTAACACTCAGCTTTTCCAGTACCCATTTTTATGACACAGTAGGACCCTGGTTACTGCACCTTTTCGTTGTGAACGACCTAGCTGTGTGCGTGTGACAGTCTTCCAAGCTGCACTGCTGACTGCGCTCTGTGTGCTCCTGTTCAGAGCCTGGCCACCCTGCTGATCACCTCCCAGATCCTTAACCAAGTCGTGGAGTCTCTTCTGCCGTACTGGCTGCAGAGGAAGCAGTGCCTGAGGGTGAAGAGGAAGGTGCAGGCCCTGAAGGCCGACTTCGACGCGACGCTGTATGAGCAGGTCATCCTGGAACGAGAGATGGGCACTTACCTGGTAGGTCGGAATCCTGGTGGGCTCTACGTGCCTGCAAAGAGCAGCACTGCCTGAGGTGGGGCACTGTCTGCCCTGGGAGCGGCTGGCAGGTGCCCTCTACCGGTTCCCCCGCATACCACTTTGCCAAGCTGGGATTGCACCGGGCAGCACGCTGCGTCGTCTTAAGTTAGGCACCGCCCCCTCTCCCCCGCCCCGGTGCTGGAGAATCATTTGGGGTTCTGCGGTGGGATGAGCGGGGATTCTCCAGCCAGGGGCGACAAGAGGGGCGACAAGGCCCCTGGAGAAGCAAGGGCACGGCTTGCTCTTGAGGCTTCATTCTCACTCATCGAAAATGATCATTCCAGCCAGGGACTCAGGCCCATTCTGCAAAGTGGAAGGCCAAGAGGTCTTTGAGTTCTTAGTTCGTGCTCGCGTAGATGTAGCGTGGTAACCTCTGAGACAGGATTTCTGAGTTATGCTTAGGAGGTACAAGCACGTTGCTAGAGGTTTGGTTGCTTGCATTATTTTAAAAATCTAACTCCTCAGCCGCTTGCTATGTGTTGGCAAACCTGCCCCAAGCTTTGGAGTGTCTTGGGGCACGCTGCGTTGGGTCCGTTTCTGCGTACTCCTGGGCCTCCCTCCTTGGTCCGTTGAGGGGTGATCCGTTTCGTTTACACTTCCGCGGTCTCCTTTTCCACGAGGAATGGATTCCCGATTGTGGAGTTTCCTGGCTGGCTTTCACAGAGTGGCTCGCACCCTGAGAAGTGAGGTTTGTGTGCTTGTCCTGAGTGGCTGCCCATGATCGCCACCTGTGTGTCCCTGCCTTGTCCTTTTCAGTGGCCTCCGCTGGGCACGCAAGCCCCAGCCAGGGCCCTCTGCCAGTGGTGGTGGTGGTGGGGGTCTGTGGATCTGGTCCCACAGCCAGCAGGGGGCTGTCCTTCCTGGGCTGCCGTTGTGGCCTTTCAGAGCCCCTCTCAGAGGCGGGGCCCTTATCCTCCCTGTTACCTGGCTCTGGTCACACTGCAGGTGCTCCTGGTTCTCCTAACCTTGGGATGCAGATGCAGGCTCTGTCCCGTCTGTTCTTGGTCTTGCCCGGTTCCCGCCTAACCAGCTTTCTCTTACTGGTTAATCTGCTTGTATATGCCACTGGCATTTTCTCCCCGTGCTGTGTTTGGGGAGAAAATTCAGAGTGTAAACTGCCCAGCACAGCAGCACAGCAGCACTGCTATGTTCATACATGAAGTAGCGGGCAGACGCACACACAGAGGGAGAGCAGAAGGCGAAGGGCGGGCTGCGCAGTGGGCGTCTTCCCTGGCCTGGCCACAGGCTGACGTGTTCATACATGAAGTAGCAGGCCAATTGCCTGGCCAGGCACTGCCTGCGCAGGACTCCCCGGGGTCACGTCTTGGCTGTGCCGGGAGTCGTGCGTTTGGCCGCGTTTTCCTTCCTTCAGCTTTCCCGGAAGCTGAGCCCGTGCCCCTCGCCGCACCCGCCTTGGCGTGGCCTCCCTGCTCCAGCCTCCGCTGCAGGCTCGGGGCTCCTCACGCTTCTCCGCCGCTCGTCCACCAGAGCGCATGCCTGTTTTGCACCGAGCAGACGCTTCGCCCCTCAGCTGGGTGTTTCCTCTGTGTCACCTGCTGTTGTTTTTTTATTGTAATTCTCTATGCTTTGTCTCCCACGTCCTCCTTCTTGTCCTGTAGTCAGTTAGACTCAGCCCCCACCTCTCGTGGTAATCGCTGCCCCTGAAGTGCTCAGGTCAAGGCCAGTGTCTCCAGATGGCCGCCCCTGGCTGCGGAGGGGCACACACAGCACGCACCCTGTCTGCGGGGTTCCCACACATCTCTGAGAGCTGTGTGCCTGTGGTGACGTTGCCAGAGTCTTAGGTCCTTGGGGGTCTCAGGACATCTGCCTGGACCTGTGTGAAGGAAGGGAGGGAGCCGCATCCAGTGTAAAGTTGCCACTTACCTGGAAGACAGCGGCAGCTTGATACCTTAATATGTTCCTGTTGCTGGGACACAATACCGGAGGCCCACAGCCTGAGAAAGGAGAGGTCAGAGTCCAGAGGGCTCCGTCCATGTGTGGGCACCAGCGGTGCTGGGTGTGTTTGGCAAAGGGCCTCCGAGCAGGAGGCCCCTCAGTGCGGTGAGACCTGAAGCAGAGAGGGAAGGTGTGCCCCTTCTAGGTCTTGCCCCAGCGACCCATGCGTGCTTACAGGCCCTGCCCATGAGGAGCCCAGGAAATTGTTGGTGGATTAACCCACTAGATCCAGTTAACTCATGTGATCCAGTCACACATGAGGCTTTTGGGGACACTGCAGATCCAAACTGTAGTGCACTCTAACCCCACCCCTAACACTAAACCCTATCCCCATCTACAACCCCAGCCCCTAACCTTCTAAAACAACCTTAGCCCTAACACTAACCCTAAACCCTAACCTTAACCCTAACCCTGTCCCCAACCCCGACCCCAGCCCCTAACCCTACAGCAGCCCTAACTGCAGCCCCTAACATTAACCCTAACCCCAAACTCTAACCCCTAACCCTAATCCTAACCCTTTCCCCATCCGCAACCCCAGACCGTAACCCTGAAACGTTAACCCTAACCCCAAGCCCTAACCCTAACCCTGTTTCCATCCACAACCACAAGCCCTCACCCTAAAACAACCATAGCCCTAACCTCAACCTCTAACCCTAACTGAACCCTAACCCTAACCATTACCCAGAATGAAGGTAGTAGTTAGTGTACGCAAATCCCATCCACACCCTAATACAACCTTAACCCAACGCTAACCATAACCCAAACCCTAAACCTTAACCTCAACTCTAACCCAACCCTAACCATAACCTGAATCCCAACCACTACCCTGACCTTAACCCAATCCAAACCCAACAACAAGCCCAACAGTCCCAACCCCTAACCCTAATCCAGAAAGAAGCTAACAGTCAGTGCACTGTAACCCCAACCTAAATCGTATCCCAACCCTAACCCACGTCTCAAGCTGATTTATTTAGTGCAGATGTGAATGGTGAGGAGACAAAGTCCAGAAAGTTAGCAGTCAGTGTACCCTAACCCCAACCTCTAACCCAAACCCCTACCCTAACACCTACCCCAACTTTAGCCCCTAATCATAACGCCAACCCCAAACCCAAATCTTAAACCCTGCCTTTAACCCTGAACCAGAAGGAACTTAACAGTCAGTATACACCAGCCCTAACCTGTACCCTAGCCCTAACGTGGCATTTGTGATAAGGAAACTGGGGCCCCATTCTCAGGGGCTGAATGGAAACTTATCCTAAATGTTGGCATACGTGGTGGCAGTGTACATAAGATGTATGGGGATCGTTTCAGCTTGACCCAGCGTGCCACTAGGAAATGTGTCAGTGTGAGCACAGGCCATCAGGATTGCGTCAGATGGGATCGTGGTGAAAATGGCTCTACTGCCAAGCTGCTTGGCCTTTCCCAACTGAGATTTCATCACTCTTCAGAGAAGTCAGTCAGTGCGAGAGCTCGTGCATAGTTAACAGCCACACATGCCGCCACTGCACGTACAGGGACGAGGCTGGGAGCCGGATATCCCCCTGTGGGTGGACATGCCCACGGGACCCTGGCTGAGCGTGGCCTGCAGCTGGGGCTGCACAGGGGCTGCATTCCCTCTGTGGTCCTCGAGCCAGAGGAGCCCTCCCCCACTGTTGTGGTAATGGCCCGTTTTAGTAACATGGACTAAAGGAAGAAATGCCTAGGAGTGGGGTGGGGACTGGTGCAGCTGTCGGCTGCTGAGCCTCGTGTGTGTCTCCTGTGGAAGGCTGGGGTCGTGGGGGATTGCACAGCGGTTGGGGAGCTGGCTTTGCCAGCACAAGGCCCTGACCTTGACCCCAAGTTCCACATAAGTCAGGCGTGGTGGCTCACGCCTGTAATCCCAGCACTCAGGAGGCTGAGGCAGGAGGATTGCCGTGAGTACAAGGCCAGCATGGGCTACAGAGTGAGTTCAGGACCAGCCTGAGCTACAGAGCGAGACCCTGTCTTGAAATAAAAGGAAAAAAAACCCCGAAAGGCTGATACAGAAAGGAAGAACAATTACATTTATACATTCTAAAATGGCCTGCACTGTTGCTCTAAGATATGGGAGTATTTGTCTCCCACTGAGGTGCGTGTTAAAAGGGTGCTGCCTGGCCTGAGGCCGGGAGCCAGGAGTGGGAGAGGTGCGGGCACGTGGCGCCGTCGCCAGGCCTGGCTCTCTGGCACCGCCCCGTACCACCTCCAGTTAGCGAGTGTCCCCGGTGCTTACCTCTGGCTCCTCCGTCTCTGGAAGATTCTGAAGGTGCGTGTCAGTTCCTTCGCTTCCTGTGCTGGCGCCTTTCTTCCTGAGCTTGCTGGGCGTCTGCTCCTTCTGTCAGGGTGACTGCAGGTGGGTTTCTTGGTGCCGTGAGTGTTTTTATCTTTCAGCTAAAGAACAAGACTGACTTCACGTGTCATGAAAGTCATCTCTTAAAAGTGTAAGATGTGATGGCGGTGGTCAGCCCGCGAGGCTGTGCGCCCTCACTACTCACGGGCCCGTAACCTTTGTCACCCGAGGGGGGTCCCACGCGGTCAGTGGCCGCCCCTTCCCAGCCCCTGGCCGCCCCGTGTCTGCGTTCTGTTAAATCTGTGGCGTTCTCTAGCCTGTGTGTTTCTTAGCAATGAAACCACACACGGGGCCTTTCGCGTCTGGGCTCTGCCCACGTGTGGCATCGTCGGGGCTCCTGTGTGTCATGGCGCGCACCCATGCTCCTTGCTTTCCGTGGCCGAGCGGGCTTTGCCGTCCTGCGCGGTCCTGAGCAGTGCGTGCTGGGGTTGTTCCACGCCTTGGCCATTGCAAACATGCTGCCATAGCCACTGTGCACGCGGTTTTGTACAAACACATATTTTACATACATGCCTATTGCTGCTCGCTGGGTCGCCTGTTAACTGTTGAGCTTTGCGAGGAACCGGCCGCCTTCGACAGCAGCAGTGTGTGTGGTCTCAGCCCCGGCGTGGGCGGGGTCCTGCCTGTGACACACCCGCCACGCTTAGCGTGTTCAGCCTCTCTCACTGGCAGCCGCCCTTGCGGCTGGATGCCACCTCCTTGTGGGCTTGGTTTGCATGTCCTGAATGACTGGGCATGTTCATCATCTCTCCGTGTGCTTCTTTGGCCATTTGTGATCTCCTCTGGAGAAACGTGTGTTCGTACACTCGCCCGTTTGCGATTGGGCTGTCTTTCCGTTGTTGAATTGTCAGAGTTACCTATGTGTTCTGAATGCAGCTGTCATCAGACGTAGAATTTGAGACACGCCCTCCCCTCGCGGAGGTTACGTGTTCTCGCCTCCCCCCTCCCTTCAGCCCGCGCCCCCAGCCCTCCCTTCTCCCAGCCTGGCTTTCTCGGCAGTGAGTCTACCACCATTTTTGATTGTTGCGGCCTTTGCCTCTCTTCTAGCGCTCCGCCTTAGGACTTGCGTGGAAGAGTGTTGGCTCGCCCAGGCCAGGGAGGCTCGCTGCTCCACGCCTGGGGTTCGTTGTTGCCCGTGCCCTGAGCAGGCGCTGCCCTCTCCGGCACCTCCAGCACCTCCGGGAGACCACGATCTCCATGTGTGTGCACCCTTCTTGGGAACCAGCTGGCCTTAGGCTTGACTGCTAGAGTCCCCGTGTTATTACTAGACCTGTGTGTGCCTGTGCAGGCCACGCTGACCGCCCTGATTGCTGCAGCTTTGTGGCAGGTTTAAAATTAGGAAGCGCAGCTTTTCCAGCCATAGTCCTTGTTTTCAAGATCGTTTTGACTATCCTGGGTGCCTGCAGTCCCGTGTGTGCTTAGAATCAGCTGGTCCATTTCTGCAAGAGATGCAGTTTGGATAGCGATGAGGGCTGGATTGAATCTAGACCGATTTGGGAGCAGTCTTCCTCAGTCCACACAGACAGAGCGCATCGGTCCGTCTCTCTGGCTTACCTTAATTTCTGCCAGCAATGTTTTGTAGTTTCCAGTGTACACATACTACACCTACTTGGTTAAATTTATGCATATTCTTTTTATTTCTATTGTAAATAGAATTTTTAAAAATTTCATTTTCAATTTGTTGATTGCTAGTGTAAGAAATACCACCGCTTTTAGGTGTTAAATGCGTATCCTGCAGCCTTGCTGAAGTTGTTAGGCCAAATAATTTTTTGTAGATTTGTCTGTTTCATCTTGCTGTTATTTTTATGGCACACAACTGCTTGTATTACTTATTTATAGTCCTTTTTCTTTCCTGTGTAATCAGTTGTGGTTTTGCTTTTTTAAAAAATGTTCTCAGAGAACCAGGCTTTGATTTTATTGACCTTTTCTGCAGGCTCTCTGTGCTGTTTATTTCTGTTCTGTTGTTTCTTCCCTCCACCCTCCTTGAGTTTAGCTTGTGCTTCTTTTTCAGGCGTCTTACAGTGGAAGTTTGTGTTGTTTCGAACGTTTTCTTCTTTTTTTAAATGACGGCAGTGTGGCCATACATTCCCCTTTGGCCACCGCTTTAGTGGCATCCGTATGTTTTGGTGTGTCGTTTCTTCATTTTTATTCACTTTGCACTATTTTCTAATTGCACGTGCTATTTCTTCTTTGCCCGTTGGTTTCTTTGGGATGTATTTCTCACATTTCACATACTTGTGAATTTCTAAAGTTTCTGGGTACTCATTTCCAGGTTCCTTCCAGAGAGGATCCTTTCTATGATTTTCAGCCTTTTCAATTTACTGCGGCTTCTTCTATGCAGTAACTTACTGTCTGTTTTGCAGACTGTTCCAAGTGTATTATTCTGCAGCTGGTCAGTTGCGTACGTGCAGGTGTGTGTCAAGTCACAGGTGTTGTGCTGCCTGCTCTGTTGGGAGTGCTAAGCTTTCCCTCATTTCCATGTGTGTGTGGTATAAGGTCTGTCCATCAGAGGGGAGACTTTTTTTTTTTTGCTTGGCTTCCTCATTCCTTTTCCCTCCCATTTTATTAAAAAGATATATATGCAGTACATGCCTAATGCTTACATTGAGCTTGAGTATTTTGTGCACATAGATATCGCATCGAAATCACACTCCCTTTCCTCTCACAACTTCCCTCTCCCCCTGACTCCCACTATCACTCCCACTGGGTTTTTTTCTTTTTTGTTCGTTTTACTTATCTCCCTTTCTCCTTCCCACCCTTTCACCGCGACTTTCCGTTTCTAGAGAGTCCATCCTCTTACTTTCTTCTGTGTCTCTTACGTTTTTTGATTTGGTTTTCTCATATTAGAGAAACCACGTGATACTCGACTTCCTGGTCTGTTTCATTTTGCTGAACCTCGTGGGCTCAAGGTGCATCCTAAAAATGACTCAAATGTGTCGTTGGTAATGGCAGAGTAATGCTGCACCGTGTGTATGTAGCACATCTTCTTTATCCAGTCATCGGTACTCGGGCACATTGGCTTCTTTCAAGATTTGGCTGTTAGCAATCGTGCTGCTATATAGAAGACTTCCGGTTATCATTACATCAGTCAGATTTCTTAGGCTAAACTTATGTCAAGGAGCAAATAAATGAATTGCTACATTAAATGAACTCAAGTCTGTATCTCAAAAGTATGTCACACATAAAGCAGTAGATATAATGGCATACTTAGTTATTTCAGATTTTTAAAAAGAGTTCTTTCCCAAAGAAGAGCAGAAATAAATAAGTTCATTAGTACAAATTTAGTCACAGAGCATGAAATTGAGACATAATATTCAAGAGTCACAGTTTGAATAAATAGACAGCTGAGTTCTTAGCCAGTGGACTAAGGCTACGTGATCTTTTATCTTTACCACTCAGTGACAGCTTCAGGGAAAAGTTCCCAAGAACTACTTGTTTACCAACTCTTACTGTGTTTTAGAACTAATCATACCCTAAATCAATACCACTGCCTTCTGCCATTCCACCCCCAGCCAAATATCGGTATATATCAGACACATCAACAAAGTTTCACCAATTAAGATTTTATACCAGTTCCCCATGTTGAATATAATTATGTTTTACAAACTAATATACTAATAAAAATAATAATTGTGGGTGGAAGTTTCACACATTTTATGAGAAAGCTGGTGCAGTTCTAGGGGGATATGAATTAAATGACTGATGTCTGTTTTCTTGTTAACTTTGTTTTTAGATGTTCCCTTTTCTCTGGTTTCTTTGCCGCTGCTTGTCTCCCCGTCTCTCTCAAAGATTCCTTCAAGTGTTTCCTGCAGTGCTGGGCGAGTGGTCACCTATTTCTTCAGGGATTCTTGTTCATGAAAAATTTTTACTTCCCCTTCAATTTTTGGAGATAATTTTGCTGTATACAACAACCTGAGTTGACACTTGCTATCTTTTAATACTTGACAGATTTTGTTTCAGGCTCTCCTGGCCTTTAAGGTTTACATTGAGAAATCTGTGCTAATTAGAATGAGCTTACCTCAGTAGAATAATGTTTGTTTTCTCAGAAGCCATTGGGCTATTAGGTACTCCTTCACTATCTACTCCCAGCACAAAACTCAGAAGAATTTCTGCTCCCCACACACATCCTCACATCCATTCAAAGAAACCTCTTGGTAGGCCTGTAAAGGGAAGTCCCTCAGCAGCAGAAATATGGGAAGAAAACAAGGCAACAGGACACCCGCAGAATTGCCTGAGACCCCAGAAACTAATGGCATAGACACTGAAATAGTGAAACTCACAGGGAAGAAAACCAAAGAGCAAAAAAACAGGTCAAACAGCCAGCTCAGACAAGATATCCTCAAAGAAATGCCAGCAATGATCAGGGGGCTTAAAGAAGAACTTACTAAACAAGTAGTGGTCCTAATGGATACTGACCTTATTGTACATATATAGAAGTCACTAATTAAAAGTTGGCTAAAGTAAGTAAGGAAATGCAAGATACGAAGGAGAATTTTAATAGAGAAGTGGAAACTTTAAAAAGAAATCTAGCTCAAATTCAGGATATGAAAAATACATTTGAAAGGAGAGAAAGTCAGCTCAAACATTGTGAAGATAGAATTTCAGACCTTGAGAAAACAGATACCATAATTAGGCATGACTCCAAAATTAGGAATGAGCAAAGTAGCTGGATACAACAGCTGATGGATGATTGCGAGAGAACCAATCTCAGAATTATGGGTGTGTGAGAAAGAGCAGGAGACTGCACTGAGGGTGTAAAGAATATATTCACAGAAATCATGCAAGAAAATTTCCCAAGTCTAGGAAAAATGAATTTTCAGGTACAAAAGCTTATAGAATACCAAATAACCTCAGCCAGCAGCGAGACCTGCCATGGCATATCATAACCAAAACCTCAGAAATACAGCATAAGGAGAGGATGTTAAAGGCAGCAGAGGTGAGCTCTTAGAGCCCCTCAGGTCTCTCCTGGGTGTGGACATGGTCCTGCACAGGTGCCTGTTCCAGTCCTTCCAGAAAAATTTTGGAGGATTTCAGATCACCTTCCAGCACCTCATCCATAGCCCCTGCGCCTCCAGTCCTTTGTCCCAGCTCCACCCGCCATACCCGGAGGACACGGTGCGGGGCTGTGGACAGTCCCCGTGGGGAGAAGCCGGTAGCAGAGCGGCGCTGAGTGACTGAGGCCAGCTGTGGGGCCGGGTGTTCTAGAGCACCCTGCTCGGGTCAGGTGGTGCCTTCCCTGGAGGAATGAGGCTGTCCCAGCCCTCTGGCCCCACCTTCCCCTCACGCTGGGAATGATTGCCACGTGTAGCTGGCTGCTGCAGCCTGAGGAGGGGGAATGAGAGAAAAGGAGGTTCACACATCTCAAAATTCGGCAGTTTTTCTTGACTAAATGCTTCCTAGGTTGCTAAGTTCCCGCCTGCGGTGGGATTCCAAAGCAGAGCAAGTCAGTCCCAACACACGTTGCTCGTTTATTGCTGTGTTTACTGTGGGCCGTCATCCCTCACCACACGCACAGCCTGGCACTGTCACTTCCTGGTCAGGGACGGAGACTTTGGGGGTCTGTGACATGAGGCTATTGTCACAAAGAATGGACCTGAGTCGTTTCTTTTAGGTTGGTTAAAAAAATCACGTTTAGCTTTGCGGTTGTTTGCCTCACAAAAGATGTAATAACTCAGCGATTTGGCACATGGAAATACACAGTCAAATTTTTTGTATTTTGTTTATTTGGTAACAACATAAATTACCTTTAAATTTACATAAATCCTGTGAGTGACAAGAAAGAATTGAAGGCAGCCGAGCGGTCATCGCTTTCATGGCGGCCACCCCACCGGGTAGCCTCCGGGCGCTGCGGCCGCACTGTGTCCAGCGGCCCAGCTCTCCTCTTCACCTTTTTGTTTGTTTTGTTTAAATTTACAATTTGTTCGTTGGGTATAAAAAATTAAATTTTCACAGAGGTTTTCAGGGATGTTAGTTTGCTATCATGACCTACATATAATAGATAAGTAAAACTTTACTCAACACAAAACAGTAAGTAATACATTTTCATTTTGATCTCCTGAATACTAAAAAGGGATATTATACTACCATTACAATTTTATGATGACTATACTGCTACTAAAAACAATGTGGAAAATCCAGGAACAGTATGTAATCAATACTGTAAATAAAAACCAAAAAAGTGAGGAACATTTAAAAGTGTTCCCTTATGGTGATATTTTTGCTAGACAAATCTTTATAACGTGCATGCTTTCATTAGGGCTTTCACCTGCTTTATTTTTAAAAAATAACTGTAGTGAATGATTGGTATAAAAGTTTTAGTCTAAGACTATTATTTTCCAATTAAGATAAAACATTCTATTACTAAAACTCAGTGTAAAAATGTTTATAGTTCACTGCAAAATGACTACCTGGTAAAAATACTTGTAATGCTCTTTGGTCTTACTGTCTAAAAGAGGAAATTCTCACTTACTTGTCATGATCTCTGGATTCAAACACTTACAGGGCCCACTGCAGGCTCTGCAAGATCGCGCGGAGCCAGTGCCCAGCAAACAGCAAAAGCTCCATCTTTCGCTGATTCTTCACGGGAAACTAAAGCACCTCTGTGGTCGTCACCTTTGCAGGGCACCTTCGACGACTACCTGGAGCTGTTCCTGCAGTTCGGCTACGTGAGCCTCTTCTCCTGTGTGTACCCCTTGGCAGCCACCTTTGCTGTGCTAAACAACTTCACCGAAGTTAACTCAGATGCCTTAAAAATGTGCCGAGTCCTTAAGCGTCCCTTCGCAGAGCCTTCAGCCAGTATTGGTGTATGGCAGGTAATTATTTGACAAAAAACAAAGCAAAGCAAAACATGATTTCTTTTAAAAGTAAGGAGATATTTTGAACAACAAAGCAAACCTTAAAAGGAAGATTTAGGCGAACTCTTTGCTTAGCTGCAAAATAGTTATGATCTTAAGAAGGTCATTAATTTAAATTTTTTATTTTATTTTATTTTATTTTTTTGAGACAGAGTCTCAGTCTGTAGCCCAGGCTGGTCCTGACCTCACTATGGAGCCCAGGCTGGCCTTGGACTCAGGGCAATCCTCCTGCCTCAGCCTCCTAAGTGCTGAGATTACAGCCATCCACCACCCCTCCTTGCTTATGTGACGCTGGGGAATCGAACTTGGGTACTTAGTGCTTGTTAAAGTTTGCCAGGCAAGCGCTTTAACTGCTGAGCCATTCCTCCAGCCCATAATCTAAAATTTTTAGATCCAAACCACAAACTCTGGTAGTAGCAGTGCCATGCGTGTCCTGGTGTGGTTGTAGTGGTGTCAGAGGAACCGGCTGAAATGGACTATGGGAGGTCTAGGACCTTAGAACCCCTGGGACGTCCAGGTTTCTGTATTTTAAAGAAATCACCCATGGTGCGGAGAATCAGGAAGAGACCAGAGAGGGTACGAGAAGACACTTGCAGAGGCCACCTGACATGACACTGGTGTGAAAATTGCAGGGCACAGATTTTGAAACTGGGCCTGGTGAAGGTGGCCGGCGGACGTGTTAGTTACTTTCTTGTTGTTCGGACCCAACATCCACAGCGCGTTAGGGAAGAAAGATTTATTATTTAGTTCACAGTTTCAGAAGGTCTCAGTTCATTTATGGGCAGCTGGTGGTAGTTGAAACAGATGGCGATGTAGGCCGGGGGTCGGGGCAGAGGCAGGGGCCAGGGCCAGAGACAGAACCTCACAGCATGTCAGACAGACCCAAGCCTGGGAGGAAAGGTGGAGCTGCCCTTCCAGGTTAAGTCCGGAGCGTCTGCCCCTTGCGGCCACGCCCCACCTCCCAGCAGTGTCCATAGGCACCTGAGGCTTTTGGAGGTCACTCCTGATCCCAGCCGCAGCGGAGCACACCTGACTCAAGTCACAGGCTGAAATCAGGCTGTCTCGGTGCCATGGGAGAGTCACTCTGTAGAAGTGGCACGTACAGTAACTGAAATAGAAACCCACACAGGACGTCATAGGCGAACATCTGCCAAGCCAAGACCGAGCACTGAGGATTGCCGGAGAGAAATGGCATTTCAGCTAGAGGAGGAGAAGGGCGACAGCCGCTTCTGCCTGGAAGCCATGGGGCTGGAAGGAAGCGGCACAGTGTTTCCAAGTCCTTTAAGAAAAGTGTTGTTGGTACAGAATATTACATCTAGAGAAAACGTCCTCTCACATGAAGGGAACAGGAGGGGGTTGCTGCCCGCCGGGCGGCTCTGAAGCAGGCTGAGGCACCTGGGCGGGGCGGAACCTCGGAGCGTGAGGGAGACGGCGGCCCGGAATAGGGGTCAGGGCGCAAGGCTTTTCTCCTGCTCTTGAATGTTTTCACTTAATGTTTGAAACAAAAATGTACACTATCTTAGTAACTTTTTTGTTAGCGCGACTCAGTACTGACATGACCAGACGGGGAGGAAAAGTGGGTTTCAGCCCGCAGTTTCAGAAGGTCACAGTCCGTTCCTGAGCAGCAGCCACAGCAGAAGAGCAGGACAGAGGCGGAGGTGGAGGCGGCTCCTCAGGGCTGCAGACGGGAAGCCGGGCCCCCGGGCGGGAGGGAGCTGCACGTATGCTGCCACAGTGGTCTGAGTTACTTTTTGGTGGGTGTCACATCCACAGGGTAAGGGAGGGAAGGCTTACTTTCGCTCGCGATTTCAGAAGGTCTCCGTCCCGCAGTCAGTTCACGTAGCAGCTGGCCACCGTGCAGGCACATGGCAGAGACAAGGCCAAGTGACACAGGCCACGCTGACGCCTGGAGAGGGGCACGGGGGCTGAGCTTTTCCTTCTTCCTTCCTTTAATTTCTTCAAATTGCCCGTGGGCCCCCCCAGGGTAGGTTCCCCTCCCTCATTTCCTGGCCCACAGGTCAATAACACTGGAAGCGCTTCCCTGGGTGCCTCAAAGCCCCCCATAATCTTTCCAGGTCACACCCAAGCCTCTTCGCCTTCCAGCCAAGCCCTGCCTCCAATACAGTTTCCACAGTTACCCCACTACATCCGACGACTGGAGGCTTTGGGGGACGCTTCGGATACAACACATTGCACAAGTCCGGCCTCAGGATCCCGCCCCTTCCAGGTTTAAGTCCCCAATGCACCGCGTGCCTGTAATCGTCTGCCTCAGGCCTGTCTTCCCCCGCAGCTGTGACCCTCCCTGCAGACCTGGCCTCCACCTGCTCACAGCACGTGTCCCCACAGGTGATCTATAATGTCCACATACATGAGGCTTTTGGGCACATTTGAGATCCAGACTACAGAGTGTATGTAGAAGAATATGACGGCAAGTGTATTGTAAGTGGATGTGATGAGAAAAAATATGTAACACATTATGTAATGCCTGGAACAAGCACTCAGAAATGTCACAGATAAATCAGTGGAACTTTAAAGCAAGTTCAAGTTAATCACAGTACAGCAGGAAAAAGAAAACCAGTGGAAAACAAGGAACAAACAGGAAGCAAAGAAATGGCTGGCTCTAAGCCCTACCCTACGCTCTTAGTCAGATCACCTCTTTCAGGGGCAAGGCTCCAGACACCCGCAGCCTGAAGGAGGTCTGGTTTTCTAGCTCTTGGGCCCAGGCCGTGATCTACTGACTCCAGGACAGAAATGGCATGTTGGGAGGGCCCAGTAGAGGATGTGTGTCCACTGTATGGTAGTCTGGAAGCCCAGAGAGGGAGGTGCACCTCCAGAGTGAGCTCTCCCTCGGTAACGTGCCCCTGCCGACCAAGCCCCCTCTTCACAAACATTTAACCATGGACACTGACCACGGATGACCTGCTGATGAGCACAGGCCCCACTGTCCAGGCACCTGCCCAACACAGGAGATCTGGGAGTTGTTTTAGAGCTAAACCGTAGCATGTATCAATAATTACATTAACTCTAAGTGGTATAAAAACACCAACAAAGACAGAGATTGGCAGAGGAGATTAAAACACGTGATGTAAGTGTGTAATATATAAAAAGCTCAGCTCAAGCAGTGATGTAATCAGGTGGAAAATGAAAGCAAAGCAAAGTGGTAGCCAGAAATGCTGCTTCAGGAAGTGCAGGAGTGGCTGCCTTTGTACCAGAGAAAGTAACCTCTGAGGAAAAAGTGCCTCAAGGAACATCCTGGGGTAAGTAGGGGGCCAGCGTTAAGGGCGATAGAGCCTTCCTAAGTGGGCGAGCACCCAGGGAATGTGGGAGCACCCACGGGTGGGCGGGCACCCAACAAGAGAGTGTCAAAACAGGTGAGCAGGCACGTGGGCAAGAGAAGACGGGGAGGAACTCACAGATGTAGCCTGAGATTTCAACACTGCTTCCTCAAGAACCAGATAGAAAATCGGCAAGAACAGAGAACAGCTGGTAACACCCTCAGATAACAGCGCCAGCGGGCAGCGTGGAACATCTGCCAACCGTACAACACGGGGCTGGGGTTTTTTTTTTTTTTTTTTTTTTTTGAGTGCAAACAGACCATTCTGCAAGATAGATCATCTCTTGAAGCACTGGGTGAACTTGAACCAAGTGAAGACCCGTCACCACACATGGCATGTCCTGTGACTGGAAATCAGCAACAGAGAAGTGACCCAGATGTCTGAGAGCACTTGAAAACCACACGGTACATTTGAAAATGGCCCCGGGTCAAGGAGCCCCCGTCATGTGAAAGGAGGAGGCACTCTGGACCGGGTGAAGATGGAGGCAGGCTGCCGCAGCTGTAGGAGCACCAGCTGGTGGCGGCCTGTGGCGCCGGAACAGGGTGCTGGGGTCGAAGGGCGTCGCCGGCACCCACCTCACCCAAGCTCCTGTCTGCCAGGCCAGCAAGGTGAAGCACCCTGGAGCAAGCATTAGAGGGAGGGGACGGATCTGCTGGACTGAAAGAGCCGAGGCCGGCAAGCCCAAGGCCTGGCCCTTGGGGAAGATGAGAGTGACTGCAGACCTCTGGCAGGACCCGTAAGGAAGCGGGGTGGCGCCTGGCTCCTGCAGCCGCTGAGGACGAGAGGCCGTCGCAGGCAGCTCCGCAGACAGACCTGCCACGTCTTGGAGGAAAAGCGCCGGTTCTCCCCCCAGACACACATACTACCACTCTCGTAAGATGACGTGGCTGCAGGGGCAGCCCTGTGATCACGGAGGAAGTGGGGTTTGTAATTGCCAGTTCCCAAAAAAAAAAAAAAATCCTGCCTCAGATCCCGCCAATGGCGAGTCCTCCCATTTAAGGAGGCATCAATGCCCATTTTACACAGTTCCGGGAAGTGGAGGGGATGGGGCAGGTCACCCCACGAAGCTGGTGGCAGCGTGGCAGCACGAGCAGACAGAGTCAGAAGCAAAAGCCGCTTCTCTCGTGAATGTTGCACAGAACATCTCTAAAAGTAAGTAGCAAGCAGAACTCAGCAACATGTTAAAAGAATTACTTGCTATGACAAGTGAGGCTCGGTCGGGGTACACAGGCCTGCTTCAGTATTTGGAAATCAGTCAGCGAAATTCACCATAATCTAAAGACCAAAATTGCACGGCTCTATTAACAAATACAGATAAAGCATTTGGCGAAACATAATACTCGTTCCTTTTTAACTCAGAGAAGGAGGAGTATCTCGGCCGGAGCAGGAAGGCCTATTTAAGTGACCCTGAGTCAGCACTTCTCGATGACAGGGTTTTCACCATTTTGTGCCCCCGGCTCTCGGAACAATGCAAGCCCACCCATTTTACTTTTATATCCCCTGAGTACTGGAAGTTCAGTGTAATCATGAAAAACGGAGTAAAAGACTCTTACCAATTGAAAAGGAAGAAGAAAGACTTGCGATTTGAAGACGGTGTGATTACCTACCTAGGAAATCCCAAGGAACTGCGGGATTTGCCTAGAGCTGAGGGAGCTCGGGAAGGTCTCAGGATGTGATCATTGGATCATCTGATTGGGAAAACCCAGAGATCAACTGGCAAATTACTACAAGTAAGAAGAAGATAGAGTAACTCATAAAATGAGTATTAGTACCCAGAAACAAGTAGCTTTGGGTAGATAAGTAACCACTAGGAAATGTGGTAGGAATAAGGACTTTGTGTTTCTTAAATTCTCTGGTGGTTATATCATCACTTTCTTTA
>PVKB01004959.1:0-116819 GCA_004027205.1 Ctenodactylus gundi | reverse complement strand
CAGCCCAGAGCTGCCCAGCACTGACATTGGCTCCAAATCAGATCTCTATGTGGCACCGGAAATGCACAGGTTGAGAGGAAACAGCCACTCTAGGAAGGCAGGAGTACACAGTCCATGTTTAAGATAAAGGTGACAAGGGTGACAAGCCATAGACTCATGGGGTTTCTTGAAAAGAGAAGGCAGGTGAGCTTTGTGTATCGCCTGGCATTTGTGGCCCATGATCACACCCTGGATTTTACTTCCTAGTCCACACACAGGACAGCATCTGGATGCTACAGAGGCTTCAAGGAAAGGACTCAAATGCTGCTTCCTTAGACTCTCATAAAAGCTTCCAGAGGTCCTTTCAGAGATTCTAGTAGGTGGGGTCTGTAAGGGAGCAGATCAGGTCTGGAAGTCTCAGGAGCCATCCAGGAAATGGCTGACCTCTCTCCAGGACCTGTTTGAGGTCTACACCCAAAGAAATTTCTGTATGGGATGGGGCTTATGCCTCTCATAGGGCTAGACACACTAAATAGAGCTCTGAAGGCTGAGGTCACTGCTTTCCTTAGGCCCCGTCACTAGGGTAGTGGCTCTGTGTGGCCAAGCAGTGGCTGGAGCCCAGACCATCATGACAAGGAGCCAGGCTTCCTGCTCTGTGTAGGGCAGGAGGGCCAGCCACAAGCCCAACAGCTCTGGTTTCAGCACCTGCGTGGACCTTCCTGGAAAAGAAGTGAGTACTGTGGAGACAGCCCAGGCCCGCGCCAGTGTGCTGCATGACATCAGCCCTTCAGGGCAGCTCTTGCTGCCTACCATCTGGACACACCAGGACAGGATGGGGAGGTGAGAAGCACGTGGCAAGGGAGGGTCCCATCCTGCCTGCCTCTGCTGGCCGCCAAGGTCAGACCCCTGCTCCCTCTCACTGCTCTGCTTGGCGGAGATCCCGTGACACCTACTCTATAAATAGTGGGAGTCACTACTCAAGTCAGCTGTAAGCGCGGAGCTGCCTGTCACACGGGGGGAGCGCTGTCCCCGGGATGCCTTGTGCTGCCCTCGCCAGGGTGGGGGACCATGCACACCTCCTAGCCCAGGGGACCGCTCCACTCCACGTGGCCATCTGCACAGGAGGTTCCCTCACCTTGCGGGGTCTCTCTCGGGCCCGCTGTGGGTGACTCAGGCCCCTGTGCCGCCTCCATCCCCTTCGCCTCTCTGTCACCTCCTTGAACAAGGTGCTGACTTTCCTTTCTTCCTCCATCCCGCTACTCCACATGGCTCCCCACAACAGCCACGGGTGCCAACATGATCAAATCACCAAAATCACTAAGTCTCTTGGTGGGAAATCCTCCAGAAGTTCCCATTGCTCTTGAAACAAAACTGAGAAGCCCCTATGTCCTTTTGTCATTGGCTCCCCAAGCTGGTTTCCTCCCTCTTTGGAGCCCAAAGAGCCTTTTCCCGTGCCAGGACTTTTGCACTTGTCCTTCCCCTACCTGGGCCACCTGTCCCAGCTGGGGCAAAACAGCCCTCTTATCTGCAGCACGTGGCTTGACGGCATGGGTGGTCCCGCTATGACCATCTGTCTTGCTTGGGCTGAGTCTTTCCGGCATTTCCTGCAGTTTCTGCTTGCTGTGCTGGTCCCCTGCTCTCTACCTGCTCCCACAGGAATTTCAAGGGGCAGATGTTTTCGCTTTCAACGTCACCCCTGAATTCTCAGCATCTCACACTTACTCAGCGCAAAGCATACATGTGAAGGAAAGAAATGACTGATGCTTGGGATCCTGCTGCCGCTGCTGCCTCCTCTTCTGCCTTTGCTACACTGGGATGGAACCTGGAGCCCACAGCTGTTAAGCACGCGCTGTACCACCGAGCTATCCCTGCAGCCTTCTTATTTTGTATTTTGAGATGGGGTTTCACTAAGTTTCCAGGGCTGGCATCCAACCTGAGATCCTTCTGCCTCAGCCTTCTAAGTAGCTGAGATCACAGACAAGCACCACGATTTGTGTGGGGCTTACCTCTGCTTCTGTGCATTACCTGTGCATTACCTTATGCTATCTTCACGAAGAAAAATTTTCCAGATGGGAACCATTGGCAAACTTATACGTGAGAAAGAAAGTTAAATTAGCTGGATGAGACAAGACCAGCTTAATCACTACCCTTTCATAAACAATTTAAAACTCAGATGAAGAAGAAATCCTTCCCAATGAACTTGAATCTGTCAAATCCATGTTGAACCTTTCTGTTTTAACACTGCTTAAAACTGAGGCCAAAGGAAAAATGTATTTTTCAATAGAAAATCTCAGTTTCGTTTATAGGTCACTAGGCAGCAGAGCCAACTCCAGGCAGCCTGTTTGGAAAAGTTAATCAGAAATCAGAGATTAAATTTTTCCTTTATATTATGCACACACCTAAAAGTTATGAAGAAAAATTCTAAGCAAATAAATCACATTTTACAAATTACTAATACCCAAGGAACAGATTAAGTCGTGCACTGAAATCCCATTTAAGTCTCTGATGTGTAGGTACATACACATCTCTGATCTATCGTCAAACGGCTCTAAATAAAACAATTATAGACGTTTGCATGTATTTATCTTCTCGTGGGCTTTTACAAGCCCAGTGCCAAGAGTGCTCGGAGCAGCACAAAAGATGAAACGGGACGCAGTCTCAGCCCGCGGGCTTGGAATCAAAGTGAGGCAGATAAAACAATTCAGACACGGAGCACATCAGTCAGAAAGGCTGTTAAAATTTATGAGGTGCAAGGTTTTCTTGGCTTTTCCAGGGAAAGGCAGTATCAAAAAGGAGGCCAAATGACAGAAAGGCACTGTGGACAGTGGGTTCTCAGGGAGAGCTGAAGGAAAGCGAAAAGTACCGGGAGCCAAAGGAGAGAGGTAAGTGGGTGTGTGGGACGGGCAGGTCAGCCAGAGGAGACCCGGCTCAGGAAAGCCAAAGACTGCAGCACCTCAGAGCTGAGGACCTCAGTTTTCCCAATGGGTAAACTTGCATCACCTGGGTTTACAAGACAGCTACTTGTGTTGGGGACTGGTTACTCCCTGTAGACTCTGGATTACTCTTCATCACTCCGCAAAAGGTCCACAGCTGCTCTTCCCTCTCAGCTGGACAGAATGAAGGAGGACCCACCTTCCTCCTCAGTTTGCATCCTCGGCTTTCTGCCTAGGCCTGTTCCTGGAAGCAGGACCCATGCTGTTGTGCCTGTGAGCCAGGAAGAGCTCTCCTTGGAAACACAGAAGTTCCACTTCCCCATGGCTGACCTTCCACATGACCTCAGTTTACCACTTTGGAGACCCATTTAAAAATTTGGAGCTTTCCTCATTTGCAAATCTCAGTGCCATCTCTCCCCCAATTTTGGGTCTGCTATAATTAACAATGATAGCAGGTGACACTTCTAGACAGGCACAACATGCCAAGAGCCTGGCTCTGTCTTTCCTGCAGCACCTCTCCAAGCAAATCCAGGGCAGACTGTCAAACGAGAAGTGAGCGCTTCGTGTCAGCTCTATTGCACCCCTGTGTTTCTAAGGTGTTATGGAAAACAAGTCTGTGCACATTTACATATATTTTTAACCACAAGGGAAAGAAAACACATGAAGCAGAGCACATTGGATGACTGGGAGAGAGGAGATTTAAAGAGAGCTTAAGGTTGGGTAGACAGCATCGCTCTTGAGTTACCTGTCAATAAAGCACAAAGCTAAAACAATATAGTGGAAGCGACTACTCTTTGTTGCTTAATTTTCTACAGAAAAGGCTCTAAGAATGGGATTGGCCACTGTAAGGCCATCTGCCTTACGTCATCCATGATTAGACTGGTCCATAACTACCCAACTGCCTGGACACTTCCTGCTGGTGACAACAGAAATCAAACAGTTGGGCAGAAACCTGGTGATCCTGCTGGTGACAGGACCATTTGAAGGTGGAAGAGGAATTGAAATGGAACTGATTCCCCTCTGTCCTTGAGTTCCCATGCCCCTCTGCCCAGACTGCTTTGAAGGCCAGACTGCCATTTCTCACCTGGGACCTCACACATGGATCACCATTGGGAAGACCCAACCCTGCCTCTTAGATATCTGACTCAGTGTTATTGTGGTCAAGCTGACTTTGGAAACTGAGTTACACATCCAGAATGGGAGCTACAGTGCTTCTGACTCAGGGGGTCAGGCATCCTAGGGCCTCTGGGGGATGAGGAAGGTAGAGCTGAAGGAAGGCAGATGCTTTGCACTTCCAAGAGTTCACGTCCTCTGGTTCTGTTCAGTCCTTCCATGGTCACGATGGTTACACCTAAGTGTCAACTTGATTGGCCTGGAGCAGTCTAGGGGTTTAGTAAAGCACACTTCTGGGTTTGTCCTGTTGGGTCATGAAGGTGCTGACTTTGGGAATCTCTTCTGGTCCCTGGTATCTTTCTCTTGGACACTTATTCCAACCTGTTTTGCTTCTTGGCTGCCATTAAGTGAGCAGTTGTCTTCCACCATGTTTCTGCCTTGGAGACAGTTTACCATGGACTGAGCCCTCTGAAACTGTGAGCCAAATAAATCTGTGCTTTAAGTTATGTTTTTTTTTCCCCACTAGAGATTAGGACTTTTAATTTGTCCCAATATCACTGAAGCAAAAATTGTAAAACATTCTGCTTTCCTCTACAATTCCCCAACACACACACACACACACACACACACACACACACACACACACACACAATTTGTAGGAAAAAATGGTTTTGTACATGGGATGAACAAAATAAATTCAAAACTTACAGGTAAGGGTTAGCTCTATTACTCATCTCTTTAAAAAATTTACATGAATATCCAGTCAAAACCAAGGGGTTATCCCTCCTGAAATGTTCTCTGTATGGATGTCCAAGTGGACCACAGGACTGTACACTGTCTTGGAATGTCCTCAGAAGCCTCTGTCATTGAACAGGTAACAGAATAAAAACCCCAGTAATATGTCGGATATCACATCTTAACACAACAAGATTGATCAATATAGTGGCTCCCTCTTTAAGCCCCCCCCCCCCACCTCCTCCTCCTAGTGGCCTAAAGGGAAGGTCAGAAAGGGGTGTCCTCTTTTTCACTGCTTCCCTAAACCCTCTCTGATTTTCAGCCTTTCCTCAGCAGTTAGCTTGGTACTCCTGAGCCCAGAAGTCATGCTGCCAGTCCCAGTCCCTGCTGACATCCTCACTGTGACTCCTGCTACATTCCGCACCAGGTCTCCCTCCTGAGCCTGGATCCCCTGGGCAGGGGTGTGGACCCTTTTCCCTCTTGCATACCACCATGAAGGCACACCTACTTGATCTACCTTTTTGTTCCTAGGTTTAGTGCACAACAGCTACTTAGATGTTGGATGAGTGAATAAATTAACGAATGAGCCTCAACAGATTGTTAAACTGTTATTTAATTGTCGTGTATATGTTGTCTCTCTATAAGCCATTGGGATCTTCAAGGACAGGTGATGGCAGTCAATCTGGTAACCTATGTGGTGGTTCCAGATGCCTGAGGAACAGGCTCTGCCAGTAACTGGCTAGGAACTCTATCGGAGTCACTCAAACAAGCTGTGTCTCCGATTTCCCACTTGCTAAAGAAGATGCTTTTTAAGGCTGCTTCAAGCATCAGATGAGCTAATGTATAGGCAGGCTCAGGACTCCGCCTGGGAGCCTGTCAGTGACAGACAGTGTGAGCTGGAGTCATCATGCTGTCACTGTCATCATCATCACCATCATCACTATCACTATCTCTCGTTATCACCATCATTACCACCACCACTGCCACCGCCACCACCATCATTTCTAATGCTCCACCAAGTTCTAAGAGTAGCCATAACAGGTTCTTAGCAAGATTCTTTTGAATCGAATTTGACTGAATAATTAGATAAAATTCTGTCTATGAAGATTGAAAGGTAAGAGAGAAGTGGCACATAAATAGCATGTACTTTAGAAGAACTCCACTCGTCAACTAATACAGGCCTGCATCAAAACTAGACCTGAACAGAATTAATTTCACTGGTGGATGGCTGGGCACGGAGACCGAAAGCCAGGAGACTTTCTGCAAGTCAAGGGAAGAGGGTGGTCCTGACCCATAGGATCTGGGGCCCTGTGGCCTGTTCTGTGCTCATCCATGCAGCTGGTGCTTCCTGGCCAAGCTGTTTTATTGTGGCACTCAGAGCACAGCGATGGCTGGTTTCCAGATCAGCCAGTTCCTACACTGGTCACCCGGAGCCAAGATTCCCACACTCCCGCGCCATATTTCCTTATCTAGGATGCGCAGATGGAGGAGCAGAGGGGGGCTCAGGGCCTGGCAATCTCTGGGCGACAGCAGCGACTACTTACAGGTGTGCAGAAATGGGGAAGGAACTTCCAACTATGGGGAAATTCCACCCAAAGGATCCACACATCTCAGTACCTCTCTGTGCCTGCAGGTAAGCGTTTCTGTGGCAAGAGCTGTGGCCCGAGCTGAGCAGCCTAGAGTTTGCCTCGGGGGCTTGGTCCCTGCAGGCTTGAGTCCTGTCTCCCTCACCTTGGTCTTGCTTTTCTGTACAACGCATTCCTGCTAATCTAAGTGCCCACTCCCACCCTGCATGGACTCTCACAAGGCATCTCTTGGAGTCATTATACATTTCACTACTGTTTCAACAAAAATCTATCCGTCATTAATTCTGCTAAAATGCCCCCCAGCAGTGGCCAGGCAATGAGCCACCCACTGGAGATGAAGCAGGAAGGGGAAGGGGAAGTGTTCCTGCTGCTGGCTAGGCATTCAGCTGCCGTCCAGCACTGAGTAAAGCAAGGCGCTGCAAACAGAGCTCGGAAGGAAGCCAACAGCAGTGGGGCAGAGCAGGCTTTCTAGACTGGCTGTGAAGGCCTCTCTGAGAAGGGGCTTCTCAACACAGATTGCAAGGGCAGATGCTGCCGTGGCACCAGAGCCCAGGACTGACCATTCCAGATCCAGGAAGGCAGCAGTAAGAATGGAAGGAGGCTAGGTCATTTGGGGCTGTGTGGAAGGGAGTTTGTTGCAGGAGCAAAGAAAGGCCACTGGAAGGAGTCAAGCTGGGAGCCTCTTGCCTGATGCACATTAGAAAGGCCACACTATTATTTTTATGGCCTGAGTGGTCAGAGGGACTGATCCAGCCCACAAGCACTGTCCACACTTAGTGCAAGGATGGAGATTTGGGTGGGCAGGATGGAAGTTCCATTATTACTGAGTAATACAGCATCAGACCTGGGCTGCCTCCAAGGATGGGGTAAGGGAGGGATGAAGTGTCCTGCAGTAGCCATGAAGGAAGTGAGACCAGGCCTGGCACCCCAGGGAGGATGTTGTGGAGCCAGACAGCTGCCAAGGGAGAGTCCCCTGTGCTGCTACCCAGCTCCATCTGCTACCAGATGTCAGCTCCGCCTCCTCGCTGGCTGGCCGCTCCCAACCTCCTGTCCAAAGTGACTTTGACATAGCTACAGAGGCTCTCCTAACCCACAAACACTTTCCATTGCTCAGCTTTGGTACAAGTATGCTCAGAACAGGACTACAGCGCTCTCCTAGCTCCAGCTAGGAGCATGAGGAAAGGGCAGAATGTACAGAGATCTGGGAATGCAAACTTGGGACTCTGAGTCATTCCTGTGTCAGGGGAGCCCAGCCATTCACAGGAACGCAGCTGGCGGCACAACAGTCTGTTTAAAGCAGAAATTGGGTGCCTGTTGCTCATTCTGTGCTCTGGCTTCCTTTCACAGGAATGCTCTGAAAACAAGGGCAGCAGACTCTTCCGGAACAACGTGTCCCAGGTTCAGTCAGATGTCCTTCAGAAGAGGACTAGTTCTTACCCTACACGGCCAACCTCGTAACTCTACAAATTTTCTTTATGTTGGGCACAATACTGAGGAAATGGGCCAGCAACTTCGAACTACGATGTAAGCAGTTTGAGGTATACACGTATCAGCCAGGTCCTTAGGAAATACTAAGAAAAATGCCTGGGCCTTTACAAAGTTTGCCTTGATTTTGCACAATATTTCCCCTTTCTTCTTTCCGATCCGCCCAAGCGTCTGTAAGCCAAGGCCTTTCCCCTGGCTTGCGCTACCATTTAACTGCACCACGTCAGTTGTGTTCTATCTGATGAAGATGCAGCTTGCACAGGAGTCTGGATGAACCTCAAGTGCACAGATGTTTATTTTACAGTTCTTTTTTTTAAATTCAGAAAGTGTATGCAATTTAATTAGCCATTTTATTTTACAAAAAAAAAATTGCGCTTTGGCTCTGAGAGCTTCTGAAGAACTCAAATACAGAGGGACATTTGCATTCTTAATGAGCCACTCAGCCATGCACTCCCGCTTTGCTCAGGCTCCAAAAGGAAGGCAAATGTCATGTCGCGTCATGTGGCGATTCACAGCCGGTGCGGTTCCACCCGCACTTGGCAGGTGCTGCTCTGGGATCTGCGGCGGGTGAGGCGGTGAGCATGGGAGGTGGGGCAGGCGTGAATGTAGTTAGGTTCAAAGAAGGATTGTGATCAAAAGGAGGGAGACTCAGAGGAGCTCTCTGGGTCTGACATGAGTCCCTTGGGGGCTGAAATGGGCAGGCCAGACCCCATGGACATGGAGGTGAGGAATCCAAGGACAAGAGAGTGCAAACAGGTCTGTCCCCCATGGACCCTGGATTTCCTCTGGGGAGCCCCTGACTCTATTCCTAGGTGCAGGGTCTAAAGGAGGACTGTAAATCAAGCTGGTAGGCCTCAGTACTGGCATCCCTCAGCCCCAGGGTAGGTCAGGAATGGAACTCTGAGCCATCAAGGAAGGCACTCTCTTTTCAAGACCTCTGATGGGGTGGTATGACCATCACTGAAATGTTTGACTGGAGAATCGAGCTCTGTCTGGGGACAGGCTTGCAGAAACTAAAACTGAAGGCTCACACATGATGTAAGGCAGAGTGGATGAAGAGACACCATATTTTTAGCAGTATCGGCTCACAGTAACAAAGTTAGCTCATATCAGCTTGATCTGGAGACTCTCAGCCAAGCGTGAGGTGGAGGGAGAGATGGGGTGGAATGAGAGACAGAGCGGAAAAGGGGTGGTCCAGTCCTCAGGAGAGGTCCCAAGCTCTCTACCAGATCAGCTCCAAGCACTGAGAGCTGGCTATCTCACGAAGGTACTTATATGTGTGGAAAATTCCAAGCAGTTCAGGTTTTTTCCCCTTTGATGTCCTCTAAGTGGTCTTTTGGCAATTTTCACTCATTGCTCAAAAGTCTGACTTGTGGGATGGGAGCATATCCTAGTTATTTTGCACTAATTTGAAGAGGAAGTCGACAGCTACATCCAGTAAAATTGCCAAATGCTACAATACGGGAACTTCCAGACAAAAGCAGCACTTAAATTACTTTGGAATCCTTGGGTCTGTGCAGTTCACCCAGCAGAGATCACTCATCGGCAGAACCCAAGCCCACCCGACGTGGCTGGGGTCATTCTGAGTGCATGGGGGAAGGATCTTTCTCCTTGCCCAGACATGTAACACACCACCTGGGGAAATCAGGTCCTTCCTAGGTGACAGCTGGCAGAGAGGCGGCATGGGGACCCATGGCTGTTGTGAGTCAGGCTGAAGGCTGGGACGCAGAAAGAGGCCTGGGAAGGTCCACCAGAGGCAGATGAGCCTGGAAGCCTGCAGAGCAGGAAGCTGGGAGGGCAGCAAGGCCCATGGGCAAAGAGCTGGAGCGAGGGGAGGGGTCCTAAGAAGATGAGATGGGAACAAAATGACGAGAAGCCCTTCCTTTTCCCCAGCTTTGTTGCAGGCTACTTTGCTTCTATGATGACACAGAAGGTGGGAGACAGTGATCAGAAATGCTGATGTGACTGGACATACGATGGCACTGAATACTAGCAGGTTGCCCTAGGGGTGGCATCACCCAGAGATTCAACTACCACGGACCCAATTAACCAGCTGGCTACCTCCCACCAACAGAGACTGGAACAACAGGCTGAGCTACCAACTAACTCCATGACCCACTGTGGGGCCAAGACTCCAGGTTCATGGCTGGTCAACAACTCAGTGTTTCCAGGCAGTTCCACCAACAAGCAAAAACCTGTGGGGGCGACTCCTTGCAGCCATCACCTAAGTTTTCAATGTAGCTTTCTAATTTCCTATTATACTTTATGGCTCTTGCAATGAGAGTCTTGTCTCACATTAAAAATAAATAAATATCTCAAGACCCTAGAGTCCCAAGGCTTAATGGAACCAATTGTGGATTTGCTTTTTCAATCTTTCAAATGAAGCTCTGAAGGGCAGTTATTGCCCCCGCGAGATACAAGTCCTCTTCCTTCCACTCACTTAAAATTTCTGAGCATCAGGATCAGAGCGACACACAGGCTCCTCCCATGTGCTCAGGAAGACAGTAGCTGCCAAGAGCTCAGAGCTCTGTCTGCCTCAGGTCAGGAGGGCTACAGGGGTACAGCTGTACAGATTCCACATTTTTGCTACTACATACCCTCGTCAGTGCTATGTTAGGTGCTAGTGAGATTGTTCACCAGACTGGTGGGTCCAACAGGAACTAGTGAAGCTGAGGGAGTAGGTTAACCTGTATCAGGCTCTGTCTGACAGCACCAAGGGACTCTTTATACTTGTCTGACATTGAACTTCTTGCTTACTACCAACACAACCAGACGGAAGGGCTGAGCAGAGAGAGTTAATGATTCTGTGGGCACACGACCCAGTACCATGGCAGGAAGAATCTTTGTTTTTATGTTCACACACACAAACAAAATGGAAGTCAACATAAACCTTTCCTGAGATACTCCTGGGAGTCACACTTCCTGGAGCTCTTCCTGCAGCTTTGAGCCCACACCCACCGTGCCTGCACGGAGGCATGTACCTTTCGGATTCCTGTTTTCATCTCTTTTTTCCGCTGTTGCTTCCCTTCCCTCTCCTCTCATGTACAACAGTCAGCCCAAAGAATAGAGCCCCATTCTAGGGCTCAAGCTCCTTCCCAAGAGGGGAAAGGTCTGTAGGGTGGCCCATCCTACCTCATCTCCTCCTCCCCTTTCCACCCAGTTAAATGCTATTTATTGCTGGGATCCCACTTCATGTATCTCCAGGGAAGCACATATGATCTTCCCTCTGGGTTCAGTTCCTTAATTAAATATGTTATGGGTTAGATCTCACCTATTCCCCCAAGTCTCACGTGTGTGGAAGATGAGTGGATCACAGGGGTGCTATATGTACCATGGATTTATCCAGTGATGAGCTCAGTAAGCTGAATGTGCTCCTGGACGTGGGCATGCTTTGGAGGTGGGCCACTGAGGGCACGATCTCATGGCACCTCCCTTCTCTCCTGCTTCCTGGCTGCCACGGGATGTCCTCCACCATGCCCTTCCACCACGAGCTTCTGCCTTGGAGTTGGATGACACTTGACTGGAACCACTGGAAACTGTGAGCCAAATGAACCTCGCCTCCTTTAAGTGGCTGGTGTCGGATAGTGTGTCCCTGTTAACAGGAAAGTCACTAAGGATGCACACCACAGTTTGAGTAGGTGGAGTAGGCAACCTTGTTCTGAAAAGGGCAAGAGAGCTGATACTTTAGGTTTATGGATTAATATTACATTTACCTCACTGTGTGTGCAGTGAGATGCAGCCACAGACAATGTGGAAACTATGGATACTGCTCTCTCTCAATAAAACTTTATTTGTAAACACAAAGGATTGGATGTAGCATGCAGATCAGTTTGCTGATTTGTTCTCTATGGGATCACATTCCTTACTTATTGCTGTTTTTTCTTCATTTCAGGATTGTATTAGCTCCTGTCTCTCACTAACAGACTTAGATTGCATGAGTATAGGTCTGTGCCTTTCTATTACCAATGATTAGCCAATCAAAAAATACGTGTGAAAAGTGGAAATGAGCCTAGTAGTGGAGCTAGGAGTAACTCATAAGTGCATGCCCTGGGCTTGTATTAATAGTACCAGAAAAAAACGTTTTTGTTTTCTCTAGTTCAACTTGGGGACACATAATCTTGGATCTGCCTTTGCTATCCTGCCTCGGAAAGCAGAATCTCACCCACCCAGATACAGTGCAAACAGAGAGAAGCTAGGCCATGATAATGCCTTCAACTTCTGGACCAAGCTGCACCCAAAGCTGTCTCTGGAGTTTTCTGTTCCTTTTTGCACTAGACACTGAGTTCAGTGTTGTTATTTGCCATTGAAAAAGACCCAAATGATAGAACTCCACTGATAAAATCCAAGTTCTGATTCCCATATTGGCACTTTTTTGGTGTCTCATTCTCCAATGTAGCAGAACTCTCCACAAATTCTTTATCTGGGGTACGAACCGACTGATGGCTATGTCTCTTTATCGTGTGGGGGCCTGTCCTGGCACAGGTGCCACCACATCAGTTTTCCCTCACCGGAACACTCCCTGTGGCACTTCACTCGCTGCTGCTCTGGTGTACGGCAGTTGGCGCTGCTACGAGTCCTGGATTGGGCCCAAAGGCTTTGCGGGGAAAGAGGAGCAGAGCCTACAAAAAACAGCTTAGGCTCCGAGCCCAAAGCAGAGAGGTGGGGCAGCCCCCTCCTGTGGCAGAGCTGGAGCACTCACCCCTGGCTGATCGGCTGTGACACCTGCTTGGCAAATCGTGGCTGGCTTATCGTTTCTCATGTTGGGTCACTGTTGAACCTCTGGAATGAATATCTATGTTGTGTGTGTGTATAGTGTTTTTTTTTTTTAACCTAATGTGGGAAACATTCTCTCTCTATAATGAAATAAGACCCGCAAGGTTTCAATGGCATTCACACATGAGGAAAAAAGGCAGAGAAAGGAAAGGGGCAGGCTGGGCATGAGAAAGTGAACTGTGCATAAAATTTACCTTCTGGCAGTAGCTTAAAGGCTGCAGCTGCACCCCTGATGTGCTCTGCAGCTCTCCACTCCATCAGAATACCTGCATCCACTGTCATCTCGCTGTGCACCCGGGGCTGGCATGGTTTCCTAGCACGTCCTCGCACAGAGAGTGAGCACGCATCCGCAGGCTTCGAGGCCAGCAGCACAGCCCTGGGAAAATGTGGACCTTGGCTCACTGACAGAGAGCTCTTTTGGATCTGGCGTGTGCTCGGCAACCTCAAGGAGCACCTTTATGGCGCTTGGGCCCTGTGGGTGGCTGGTAAGGGGTATAGGTGGTGGGGGAAGTGGACCCCTGGAGCAAGTCCAGCTTCACGGGAATTGGCAAAAGTCTGTCCATGGTCCCGTGGGCTTTGGGCCCCTCACAGGTGCCCTGTTCCGTCAGACACTGTCAGGAGCTGGCAGTTAAAGCAGAGCAAGCAGTGTCCCCGGCAGGGCTCAAGATACTATCAGCGCACAGCTTCCCCTCCATCTCTCCTATAGCTGACTGCACCAAAACCATGTTTGCACACAGCCACTGCTGCCCTGAGCTGGGATCTCTGCCACAGGAGACCCAGAATGGGGTCTGTGGCTCTCTTGACCTTAGTGGCAAGAACCAAAGAGGTGTAGGCAGAGGGCTGATTCCTGTCACAAATCAGTTGCCTTTCCTTTTGGTGGGGCAGGCTGCTGGCCATGGGAGGCTGAAAGGCTCAGGAGCCCCCTGGACAGTCCTAGGGGCACCTGCACTGGTCACAGTAGTGTCTGGGGGACCTACAGGAATGATAGCACGCTCCCCTAACCTGAGTTCTAACTACCATCCATCCTGCCTGGAGGTGTAACAGCAGCCATATGCTTTCTCCACCTGGAAATGCCGGCCAGGAGACCCTCCCCCAAACCCTTCCCCTCTCAACTCAGTTTCTAAATGAGCAGATCTCAATGACAACGTGCAAGGGCCACTGCACAGACCAGATCAAGAAAGAGGAAGTGACAGAGACCTTGGTCTTCCTTCCTGGAACTGTCGGGGCTGGTATGGCTTCCTGACCACAGTTCTTTTCCCGAGGGCCCTGTTTCACCAGCTTTGGCAAGGCTGAAAGGGGTCGCTTCTTCCTCCGCGGGAGGGCTTAGAGCTAGGGGTGACTGACTCTAAAGGAATCCCTGCCCACCCAGCCACAGTGGGAGGTGTTCTGAGAGAGACCACCACACACAGCCCAGCACGCCGGGCTTTCCACCTCCCGTGGGTGACGTTGCCCAGGCCACCATTCAACACTCAGACACACTCCTCTTCTCTTGTGTGTGAATTGATCACAATTACTCAAATGTACAGAGTTTGATTAGAAAAGAAAAAAAAGACCTATGACTGTCACCTCACCTGGGGCTCCTGGAGGGGGCTTGTTCTAGGAGTGAGGATCAGCCTGCAGTGGCTGCTCACGGCCTTGGGAATCTTCACATTCCTTCATGGCTTCCAAGACCCTTCCCAAGGATGGAGTCCGGATCTGCAGGTGACTCAGCTCCCTCCCGAAGGAGAGAGGACACAAGCTCACACCATCTTGAACTGTCCCTAAGTATTTTGGACTCAGTGAAGCACAGCGGGCTGGCCTTGTCTAAATCTGGTGAACACCCTTGCCTTCCACACACCTGGCTTGTCCTCCTGACTTCACGGGTTACCTAGGGACACTCTTGTCTTCATTCTTTTGACCTAAAAAACTTACGGGCAGGTAGCACAAGCCTACGATCCCAGCACTTCTGGGGTAGAGGCAGGAAGTTCAAACCCTGCCTGGGCAACTTAGTAACTTGGTGAGATCTTGTCTTAAAAAATAAAAAGGGATGGAGATGTTGCTTAGTGCAAAGGATGTTGGTTCAATCCCCAGAACTGGGGGGTGGGGAGGCCAAAAAAAGAAAGAAAAAAAGCAAGCAAGAAAGAAAGGAATGAAGGAAGGAAGAGAAGGAAAGGTATATTTATATAGATACCACATACATCATGTATTAGCCAAGTGCAATTAATCTAAGGGACACACATGTACAAAGGAGGTAGGGAATTCCCATTTTAAAGTGATGCTAACTTCACACAAAGCTGATACACTGATCTTGGGTCTATGAAGCGTACCCAAGTCTCCATGACTTCAGTTCCTTTGGTTATCTGAAGGCCACAGGCTCAGGATAATAGTGTTTGCAAAATCATAGGCCTATAATTCTAGCACTCCAGGAGGCTGAGGCAGGAGGATTTCAAGTTCAGCCTGGCTGAATTTGCAAAACTCTGTTTCACATCAAAAATAAAAATGGGCTGGTAGGCTAGAGGAATAGGACAGAGGTTTAGAGCGCTTGCCTAGCAAGCCCAAGGCCCTGGATTCCAGCAACACATATCCTGGGCATGGAGACTCACACCAGTAATCCTAGAACTCAGGAGGCTGAGGCAGGAGTAAGTTCAAGACCAGCCTGGGCTACAAAGTGAGTTCAGGACCAGCCTGGATTAAAAAAAAGAAGAAAGAAAAAACAAAAATGAACTGGCGATGTAGCTCAGTATGAAGGCTCTGGGCTTGATCCCAGTACCACTGGGGAAAAAAGAGCCTGCAAGTTCAATCTCACATTTCTGTCTGACCTAGTTGTTAAATGTTTAGGTTTGAAAGCAAACGTTCTGTGAGAACCTGGGGAAATGACAGGTCACCTCTAGTTCAGTCCCCTCCCTTGAAATATGGGAAAAACACATGAATACCCACTGTGTTAGTCAGCTTTCTATTGCTAGAACAACATACTTGAGAATATCAACTCAGGGGAAGAAAGGTTTATTCTGGCCCATGGGTTCAAATGTCATGTGCCATGGAAGAGCACCTGAAGAGTCAGTGGAAGCAGGGGAAAAAGGTCGGGTAGGAGGGCCGGGGAAGAGGAAAACTTTAATGGCAGTAACAGGGTGGCTTTGTTTTTAAACCCTGAAGAATTTTCCTTAGCACCACCTGGTGCTCACAAGTTTTCCACGAAGATCTTGCTCCTGCAGAAACCCTGCTGTCTGTCAATCAGGAAGGCCTGCTGTGTGTTGCTGGGTTCCCCTGGTCCCGTACACCTCTGTCTCACCACCCTAGGCCCCAGATACATCTCCAGCGCTGCACGCCTGCGTAGGACCAGCATACCCTTCTACAGAATCAAGGGCATGCTCCAGTGAGTGAACATTTGTGTTCCCTCTCCTTCAGTTTATGATGATTCTGTGTCAACGGTGGCCAATGCCTGTGGGGTCCATAAGTGTTACACACCTTGTGGACATGAAAAGTAGGGGTGAGCACAGAGTTCAGACACCTATTTAGATTGCAATATGCAAATCAGCAGAGAACAACTGGGCTCAGCTTTGTTCCTGGAGTGAGAGGCTGGTAGGCCCTCACCACGGGTGGAGAAGAGACCTTGGTGGAGCCCCTCGGCCAGGGCAGTCCTGCCTGCTCAGACAGCTGGGACAGTAGCCAGAGGACTGCAAATGCCATGCAAACAAGCGTGGGGAATCTTCCCACTACAAAATGCACCATCTCCGGGCAGCCCCGCACCACCCCACAGATGCACTCGAGTGCCTCCACACTGACATTTTCTTAGGAGAAGCTGTCCAACTTCTTAACAGCCACTACACATCCAAACGGAGCCCACTTGGAGGAGGAAGAAAACACCCGCAACCCCATGGAGCGGCAGAGAAGGTAATTAGCATTTATTGCCTCGGCGTCCTCACACAGCACAGCTCCAGGAGCCTGGCTCCTGCGTTTCCTGCTCCAGTTAAGCATCCCTGCTTTATTTTGGCACTGTGTCCCTGCACTCCCAGATCCAGATCAGCAGCCCAGCACCGTGATTAAAAACAGTCGTTTGCACACGGCCATCAACACCAGATCCCTCTGAAGACAAGCCACTGGGAGGAGAGAGCCACGCCACTGGGTGCCCACAATCGGAACAGAGTGTACCTTGTCAATGTGCTTTCCCGTCCCATCATTAAGACAGAAGACTGCTCAGGAAGAGCCACGTTCTGGAAAGAAGTCACCCAGATCAAGCCCAAAGGACACCCATGTGGTGGACGTGCATAGACGCACTCCTGTAGGCAGGCCTGTGTTAGTATAATCGAGGCCGTATTTCTTGCATGTCCTGAGAAGTGGCTTTTTCTCGGCACTGTTCACCAGCCTCACAAGTAATTCTGGCACCTGTGGACCCTCTTTCTGAATTCTAAGTAAGACACATCCACACATGTGTACATAAATGTCTCTTGTGCCCACAGATCACACAGACCAGATGGTTAATGCAGAATATCACGGTCTCATAACGTCTTCTTTGGAACCTACTACCAGAGCCCCCAAGGGACCGGCCATATATGTGTCTTGTTCTTTCCGTACTTGTTTCAGTAGCCGCTCTGCAGTAACCATTTCTGTCACTCTGGCCGGCCACCTGCTGCTGACTGGGTGACCTGCTGGTGGGGACACTCCCTTCTACCTGAATAAACTGGCCTTCCTTCCAGGACAAGACCCACATGTCTGCCAGGGCACTATGGGACACAACACCTGCACCTGGGCACTCAGACAACCCAGACAAAGGTGCTCCGCAGATCAAGTGGCCTGTGCTCTTCAAATCACCAATGTCAGGAAAGACAAAGAAAGCCTAAAAATGTCCTGGGCCAAAGGAGACAGAAGGGCACCACCTTTAAATGAAATGCCCAAGCCTATAGGGCACCTGTGTGGGACGGAGGAGCCACAAAGAACATTAGGGGATTGTCAACACCGAGTACCGTGGATCTGTGTCTGGCACCTGATACGTCTCCTCAGCACGTGCACTTGCAGTTGGTAAAAGACCCATTTCTTAGGAAGTGCATGTTGAGGCATGTAGGAGTCAAAGGCTTCGTGCCCATAACTCTCCAATGGTTCAGGAACACACGCTATGTCCTCGAGAGAGACACAGAGGCGGGGAGGAGCCCGAACCACACACAGACAGAGGCACACGGGGAAATAACGAGTGGTGAGTATTGGCAAGGAAAACACGGTATCTCTGAATTATTCTTGCAGTGCCTCTAAGCTCAAAATTATTTTTAAATAGGAGTACAATTGATAATAAAAGAAAACCATAATCAGAGACAGCATTAGTGGGGCACTTGCTACATGCCACGAGGTATTCTCAGAATGCCACAACTTACCTTGTTTAATCTCCACGGTCATGTTGCATCAGTGGAGGGCTGAGGCCCATTTTACAGATGAGAAAACCAAGGTACAGGGAAGATCATCTTCTTCCAGCAGGAAAACTGCAGTCAGGATTTGAACCAAGGCTCTGAGATCCAGAGCACATGCCTGCCTGGACACCCCCAGAACCTGTGCAATTTAGGCCTCTTAGCTTCAGGTTCTAGTCTTGCACTGCCATCTCCTGAGTCTTTCTGGAGGACCTACTATGTACCAGGATGGGAGAGGCACCACAGGCCAAATACAGTGCCTCTGGTCTTTTGTCTAATTGGGAAGAAAGCTGAAAAGAAGCCACATGTGAACAGTACAGACCCCATGAGCTGCAACCCCACAAGAGACAAGCACAGCAGGCAGAGGGCTCCCAGGGATAGAGCGGGCGGTGGGCTGGACTCTGAGTAAGGAGGCTGGGAAGGCCCTACTAAGAAGATGGTATCGAGCAGAGAGTCAAGGGGGGCGTCAGAGTGCACAGTGTGAGGAAGAGTATTCTTGTCACTGGAAACAGTGTATGCAAAGGCCCTGAGGCTGGAGCTGGGCAAGGATGTTCAAAATCCAGCAAGGAAATCAGAGTTTGTTACTGTGTCTTTGAAAAGGTATTGAAGACGACCCACAGTCTGTCCATACCTGGACCACTATATCTAACAGGACAATGTTACTCCATTCTAGTGGGGACTTGGTGATGACTACTTCTGAATTTTGTTTTCCTATTTTTAGGTTTCCACCAAAAAAGTATTTATTTAAAAATAAATATAATTTTCTCCTCTACCAGCACATAAAAATAGATATTTTCATGCATCTTCCTCCTCCCGGGGAGGACTGCCTGGGCTACTGAAGCCGGCTGTGTTGTAGAATGAATGTTCTCCAAAACCACTATGATGAAGTCCAGTCCCCTCACTGATGGTGTCAGAAGGTGGGGCCTGGGTGGAGCACCCAGGATTGAATGGGACTGATGCCTTTACAAAAGGGACCAAAGGAGTTTCCGGTCCTTTCTGCACAAGGGGACAGCAACTAGAGAGCCGATTACGAGCCAGGCAGGGTCCTTACCAGGCATGGCAACTGTCAGCCCCTTGGTCTTGAGCTTCTGGGCTCCAGGACCACGGGAGTGAATTTTAGAGGCTTATGAGCCCCAGGCCCTGGCATTTGGTCCTAGCAGCACACACAATGACAGCTGGCTGTCTCTCTATGAGGACAGCCATAGGCACTGCCCATGGCATGTTAAGAGAGAGGGTCACGCAGGTTGCTGAGTTTTGCATTTTTTTAGTCTGTTTGAAGCAGAGACAATGAACAGGGAGCTATGGAGAGTGGTTTGGTTAGACTTAGGGTGACTGTCACACTGAAGGGCACAAGGGTCCAGAGCAGGGCTCCTCTTGGTTTGCCATACTTGAGCATCCTGATCCCCAAGGCAGGGAAGCCACTCACGAGAACGAGATATGGTTTGGGCTGGAGGACATGCAGCCTGTGCACCCCTCACTGTGGGCTGGGGGTTCTTTCAGCAGAAATACTGGTGCACCTAGCACTCCCCGAGGCGGGGCAGGCCTAGAGAGCTAACAAACACACAGCTGTTCAGGGTCCTAGGGACTCGGAAAAGAATCACACTTGTTCAATCCTTTAGGTTTTCCTGCTCTGGGATCTCTCAGGCGACGGCTAGTATTTCAGAAAGCAATCTGGTAGAGTCTGGGTAAATATAAACCACTGCCCAAGTTTTGTGGGCACCTTGCGGACACTGTCAGGCCCCTGGGGTCACACTGTCCTCAGAGTGCCAGCTGGGCCAGGAACACAGAGCTTCTCCTCACTCCACACCCACACCCAGGGGCCTGTTAGTCTTGCTACAGTGTGACCCAAAAGCATATGGAGTTGAAAAATAAGAACTTGTTCTATACTGGCAATCACCAGAGCTCGCTTACTCTTGGCAGATAGGTGGCTATTGACTCTGCCTGTTTGTAGTCAATTTTTAGTCCAATTCATCATCATTGGTTGAGAAGCTGGAAAATAATGCCTAAGAAGATCACACTGTTTTTCAATCTCCTTTTAAGACTTTTGGAAGAGCCATAAATAAATGAAAGGTGAAAATGCTGCTTTCTCGTTGCTTCCCTTAGAGAAGAGGCTCACGGTACATGGGCAGGGAGGCACCAGAGGTGCCACGTCTCTGTCCCCCAGGGGAAGGTAGGCTGGAAGCCAAGCCCTGCCACTGCTGTGGCCACTGGCAGGCTGACAAAGCCTGGGCTTCATTCCTGCATCTGTCAATCGGTGAGACACAATGCACCCTGGAGGGGATTTTTTTCCCCAGTTTTCATTAGTATACGCATGTGTTGATCAGTGGGCCCATTGAGCTTGACTGTTTCATGCACGGATGCACTGCTCAATATCGCAGTCCGCTTCTTTCCCCCTTGGCCTCCCCGATCTCCCTCATCATCCCTGACTCCCAGTGTCATAGCAACATGGTTCTATAAAGTGCCTGTATTCCTTGGTGGTGATTATGGGGCAAAAGGAGATGATCCCATAGAGCACAGAGGATACAGCTGCTTTTGCTTTCCCAGCAAGGGGCTCCAAGCAGCAAAGAAGCTGGTTTTTTTCAGGTCGGTCTGGCATGGCAGCCAAGGTGCGGCACCCTGGGGAAGATGCCTCTGGCTCCATACAACACCGACAAGAATCGGGGCACAGATGGTGCGGAGGATTTAGCTCCTGGAAGGGCATCCACCACCGCGCAAGCCCCTGGTTACTCAGAACACACGAGCCCCTGCGCATGGCTTCAGTTCCCATAGTCTGTCACCTACAGCTGTCCTGTGGAGCCACGCCTCCATGACCCTCCTTCAGAGTACCATCAGAAGGTCAGCAGCAGCCTAATGCCATGTGCCAGTGGGCACTGGGTCATCTCACAGTATCCCAAGGGGAAAAATCACACACAACAGTAAGGTATTTTGAGATAAAGATCACACCCACACACTTCTTAGTGCAGTATTTAACTGTTTTATTTTATTAGTTATTATTAATTTCTCACTGTGCCTAGTTTATATATCAAATGTTATTACAGGTATGTATGTATTGGAAAAAATTCAGCATATGTAGGGCTCAGTAGTATCTGCAATTCAGGCATCCCCTGAAGGGGTTGGAACATGGTGTCCTCTGCATGTAGGACTGGGCAACGGTATGCTGTCTAAAAGGAAGAGAATAATTGAAGAAAATACTCCAAAAGCTGACAGCAGGCACTGTGAACACATCGGTGGAGGGAGGGGCCAGTGGTTTAAAAGGTGAACTAATGTGGGCTTGTTTACCTGCACTGGGACTACTGCAGCGTCCTTCTTCCCATGGCTCTCCAGGAGCAGGAATGGAAGCTAATCCCTAATCCAGCCAGAACCTACCTCTTGAAATTGGCTACTTTTACAATACTCTCCCAGAGCTAGCAAGGTGGCGCTGGAAATGAAAATAGAACTGCCACCATTCAGGGCTGAATCTGGGTTGCTGGTGGTCCACGTCTAAGCCCCAGGTCCCTGCAACTGGGCAGTGTAGGTGAAGAGAGCGCTCTCTGAGCCAGACAGAGAGCTGCTGTCCCCACAGATCTGGTCCACACTCCCATTTCAGCATCTCCTAGCAGAGATCCTCATGGTCCTGCCGCTGCATCAGGACCCTTAAATTCCCAGACTGGGACCCAGACAGGGTAGTGTTCTCCCTCTGATGATAGCCTGCACTTATGCATATGTGATAATTCATTTGCTTGTGATTTACATATAAAGACAGCTCATTTAACTTTTGATATTAAAACTTAAAAGTCCTTAATTAATATAATAAATCAGAGAACCGCTTCCATGGCTGGTGGGAATAGCTGAAACAGATTCTGGCTTCCTCTCCCGCTCTGCAGGCCTGGCTGCAGGGTCATCCAGGGCTGCAGGATGCTGTCTGGGAAGCCTTTGTCACAATAGACGAGTCAGCCAACTCCTCCAGTGACTGTCCTGAGAGTTAGAGAGGCTTCAATCTGCACCCCAGGCAAGCATACCTTTTTCGTCTGGGAGCCCAGAGGGTCAAGACTTTAAGATGCCACCATTGCCTTCTTAGTTTCCTAGTCGAGGGCATTGCCCAGAAAATGGGAACATCCAGCCACTGGAGCCCAGAGGAGAACTGGTTCTTCAGAACCAGAAATAAAGTTCTTACATGTGCAGCACTGTGAATTTGTTACCTGCTCGCTTCCCACCCATGTACTGCAACTAGTTTCAGCAGAGATTTTCTATAAAGGAAGAAATATTTTTTCATGTTGTGACCAAATGAGTCTTGGTTCCATCTACTTAGTTCCACTGACACTTTAGCTCAGAAGCATCCGTGGGTCACACAGAACCAGATAGGTGTGTGTTGTGGTTTGGATCTGAAGTGTCTCCCCAAAGCCTCACGTACCTATGAATACTGTATACTGCTGGGAGGTGAGGCCAGGCTGGAAGAAGGAGACACTTGGGGTTTACCCTGGAAGGGTAGCTTTGCCCTTTCTTCCAGACTTGGCTTCTTCTACCATCCCTGAGGAGCTCTCTTTGTGGCTCTGGCGCTACTATGTGGTTCTACGTGCCCATGAATGGACTGTGACCTTCTGCAGCTGTGAGCTAAAATAAATCCTTCCTCCCTAAAGTTGTGGATGCTAGGTATTGTCTCAGCAATGAGAAAGTAACTAAGACAGAAACTGGTACCAGAGCAGTGGGGTCGCTGTGTGACTTTACCTGACCGTGTAATTTAGAAGCCTTTGGAACTGATTCGTGAGAGGAGTTTAGAGGGTTTGAGGAGAGGGGCTGGACGATCCAGTAGAGTGCCCTGAGCCAAGCTTGATGTGAGATTCTGGTCAGAGCTCACAGGACCAGAATGTGACAGAGGTATGGATTGGGAAGGCCAGGATCAAGAAATTACAGATGAGGAGGACTGTATTGGCAAGTGGCCTAAAAACCATGTGTGCTATGCTCTGGCAGAAAGTTTGTCAGCATTCTGCCCTTGTCCAGAGACTACTGAAACCGAGATTAAGGGTGGTAGAGTACTTAATTGGTGGAAGAAATCTCAAGGCAACCCAACATTCACACAGTCACTAAAAGCATGCAGCTTTTAGCCAACTATATGGCAAAAGATAGGGAAAAATGGCCCCCCAAAACATAAAAAGTTTGCAAATTTGCTAAACTTAAAGGGTCTGTAGTAGTGGGGCAGATGAGCATGGGGAAGTCAAAAAGATTAAAATTAAAAGAAGCCAAATGCTTATAATCAGGACTATGAGAAGGATGTCTTAAGAGCACCTCAAAAGTCATCAAGATTCCACACTTTACCAACTCAGGGGTGGAGAGGCAAAAGACTTTGCTCTGAGAAGTGGAATTTAGCCATCTAAAAACTCAAAGACGTCTACAGCATTTGTCCAAGGGGGTCAGGCTATGGCTTAAGCCAGTGATAGACCTTAGTGACATCCACTTGGTCCTGTTTTATGGGTTTGAGTGTGAGAATTGTGGGTTCCTGGAGGTTTCCAACCAGATTTCAGAGGAATGCCTTGGAGGCCAGTATCGTCAGCTGAGAAAAGCTGCAGGCTATGAGCGGATACAGCCCAAAAGAGAGAGGATGGAGGTTGCAGCCAGAGGCAATGCTGTAAAGGCAGGGCCCCACCCAAGTACTTTGGAATTCATATCTTGCCACAGTTTATCTTGGGTGCTGAATACAGGACTACAGGATTTAATTGCTGTACTGACAGGTTTAGAAACTGTTTTGGTCCAATTTCCTTTTGTACTTCTATTCCTCCCTTTTTGAATGGGAATATTTACCCTGTGCCATCGAAAGTTGGAAGCGGGGTTTCCTGGCTAACTCTTTAGTTTTCACAGGAGCTCAGAGCTGAGAGTTTGCCTTAAGTCTCACAGGAGACTTTGGACTTGAACTTTTTAGCAGTGCTGAAATTGAGACATCTTTGGTAACTCTTAAAGGAGGACTAAATGAATTTTGCATAAGGAGGAAAACATGCGTCTTTTAGGGGACAGGGGTGGAATGTTGTGGTTTGGACCTGATATGTCCTCTAAAAATCTCATGCACCTATGGTTACTCTATACTCTTGGAGGTGGGACCTGGCTGGAAGGAGCAGATGCTTGGGGTTTGACCTGGAAGGATAGCTCTGTCCTTACTCCCAGACTTGGCTCTGTTTTGTCATGCTGTAGGGAGCTCTTTCTCTGGCTCTGGTCCTGCCCATGGTTCTACCATTTTCTAGACACTTGCCCATGAATGGACCATGACCTTCTGGATCTATGAGCTAAAATAAAAATTCCCTCCCTAAAGTTACGGATGCTAGGCTTGATTCCTATTTTGTGTGGTCTGGAGCAATCACTTGCCTGCTCTGCACTTTAATTCCTCATCTAATAAAAAAAAGAAAAAAGAAGGATAATGGTTCCTCCTAGGATGGTGGTGATGACTCAAGGGAGGGGAGTGCTCGGCAGAGCCCCAGGCTCAGTTCTCATGATACGAGTGTAGTTTATGGGTGATCACTTGATTCAGAGAATCTGAACAAAACTGATATTTGATTCACCATACTTATTGTACTACCAGAAAGAAATATCTATGATTTTGTAACCCTGTTTGCTCCAATACCCATGGTCTCAGAGAATGTCTGGGGGGATGATTATGTCCTCCAAAGGCAAAACATCATTTTGGAGTTGCTCAGGTACTTCTGATGACTTATTCTAGGGTGAGGACTTGGGTGAGGGATATCATCAGTGGCTTTCCCCTCAATATTATAAACCACAAAGCCTCCCTGCTCGTGTGCCCACCTGGATACACCCACTTCCACAAAGGTGTCCTGCAGAGGCTAGCATGATGTCTAGGGGGCATGAGTCCCAACAGCCATCCACACCTCCTGGGGCACTCTTGGTGAGAAGGCTGGGACTGTCCCTAAAAGAATTACTTGAGGTTCCCATGGTTTAGACCCATGATCCTTTAAGACATGCTTTGAGGGTGAGGTTGGGAGGTGATAGCTGGGACCCTGGGACAGCTGATATTACAGGTACTGGGGCATGCTGGGAGTCATCCTAGAACTTTCTGTGGACCACCCTGCTCATACCTCATCAGAGTCCTACAGGAGAATGGTGTTGTCTTCACTTTCCAAACAGTAGCTAAACACAAAAAGGTGAGGTAACTTACAGTAGTGTAGGTTGGGGCTTCGATCCAGAATATTTCAGCTGTCACTGTCAGCCACTTGGACAGACTGACATCCCAAAATATCTATGGACTAACTTTTACCACAGTGGTTACATGCACTTAGAAACTTTCAAAGGCCCAAATAAGTAGACTTGTTCCTGAAACAAATGTTGCTGTTGTGCATGGTTTTAAAAGAGGTGCAGGCTTTTTATGTTTGCCATCCTAGGTTTGGTAAAAAGGAGAGCCCACAGGTGAAGGAATTCACTGTTTGTGGTGCTGATAGCCTATCTGTTTCCAGGTTTTCTCTCATTTGGAGGTCTTCCTTTGTGTCAACTGCCTGCATAAACTGACCAAACGACTGAACAGAGGTTTGGCGTGTTGAGTGTTTATATCTTTGATGCAAACAAAGCTGAGCACCAGGTTGTCTGACACCTAATGGCAGGACATGCAGGATTTTAGTAGATGAACAAGTCTACAGGTTAGATATGGGATGCTTTGAGGTTTGGAGTGTGATCAGTTAAGGGTCCTCAACTCTCTAAGAAAGGCCTAACATCTGCCTCTAAGTACTTTCCTGGCCAACAAGAGGATGCTGGGAAGCCCATGAATTAGCCTACCGGTGTATGGAAGAAGGACAGCGAAATCTAACCTGAGAACTCAGGGGGATCTTTAGCTGTAGGTCAGACGTTAGGAAGCCTCTCCTCTCTCATCATCATGGTGCCTCTTGCTGGTAACTCACAAAGGACCTCCCTTGCTCAGAGCAGACTGTGAGGTGGCCATCAGTATTGCAAAGTGCAGGGAGCTGTTGTTTGCCTGCTGAGTTTCTCCTAGGTCTGCCTGACAGGAAGAGAAGGATTTAGTCTTTAAAGCCACTTAGCACAGCTGGCGATTCATAAGTGAGGGGAATGTGACTCTGGGGCCAGCTGGCAGCCAACAAACCCATCCAGAGTCCCCTGCAGTGCTTGCCATGGAACCGCAGCTCCCTGTGGACATTGCTGCTCTCTGGCAGCTCTGGAGGTGAGAGCTTTTCAGGATGTTGCTGGGTGTGCTGTATGGACTTTCAGTAAGTGCTGATGACATCTCCTGTTCCTACAACAGACGTACGGAGTGAGCAAAAGCAGAGGATGCTTGACAGAACCTCTGTGACTCTTCCGGACACATCTTCTTGGAGCTCTCATTACAACACCCACAGGGGGTCTCAAAACCATGACCACCACAAAAACCTTCATTCATCCATGTTTGCTGATCATCTACTACAATGTACAATACTGGGGAAAGATGGAGAATTGATACAGAGGTTACAGTCCAGGGTGGGACATAGGATGAACAAATGGCCAGGGAGTACAGTGGAATTTTCCCTATTTTCTAGCATGGCATTAGAAACCAGAGGGTTTACCTGTGCCTTTGCTTGGAATGTCTTCCCCATGGATACCAAGGGTATTGAACAGGAATGGAAATGAGGATTTGGGAACCAGGTGCAGCCAGCATGAGGATTTCAACAGGACAATCCTGGGACAGGCCAGCTGGTCCCAGAGGGCAAGGTAACTGGTATAAGTTACTAAGATTCTTCTTTATCTTATACATATAGAGGAGAACAGTATAATCTTAGACCAAGAGCTACCAGTAGGTAAGTGAGTGAAAGAGATGCCATTGCGTTATTAACCAATAATCACAGTTGGCCCAAGTCTGCTATTATCACATTGGTAAAAATTTGTTCAGAATTTAATGAAAGCGAGTAAGTAAAATTAGTCTACCTAAATTCCAACTTGAAACATAGCTGTTCTCATTCTATTGGGCAATTTCAGCACAAACTCCAACCTACTACCAGAACCATTTCATTGTCACAGCTTGAAATTTGTTTTGAATTACCTTGATAATAATACAACCATTCATTTAGCAACGGCGCACCACACAGCTAATGGATCTCGGAGGCCTAATTTCCAAAATCCAGTGCTACCTAGTTATTGTATAACTTGAATTAGTGATGCTCCACCAGAACAGAATGGCCCGAGTTTGTCTTTGCATGATTAAAATGCAGGTAGCTACACATTAATGTTGTTAACAAGACTTTTTGGATTCCAACAGAGCCATCCATTTAAGGTAGTCACGAACAATTGAAGAGGGGATACCAATGGTTCCCTTTGCCTCAGAAATCTAAGTGCATCCAGAGAGCGAGCTATTTTGTTAAAACAAAGGCACATTTTGGAGCAAGACTGTAAAAAAAGTGGCAGTTTTGCTCATGAATTTTATCTCTTCTCATTCCTTTGAGCTATCAACATAATAGCTATCACGTTAAGAAACTCAATTAATATACTACAGAACAGCAGCCTATAGTAAGCTGATCAAGGTCTTGAGGTACATAAAATTTATTCCCCACTTGAAGGCAACCTGGAAATTAAATTTGTTTTTGCAAAACAGCCCGTGTTACACAGAACCAGGAGGCCCTCAGAGCAACCAATGATCAAAGAGCTATGGTGCCAGGGCTGAACCAGCCACCCCTTAGCTCCTCCCCCATCTGCTTACGTACATGCCTGTGGCTGCTTCTGTGCTACAATCAACACAGTGGAATCGTGACACAGGCTCAGTGGCCACCATGCTTTGGATACTTAATATTTGGTCCTTTATAGAAAACAAGATTGCCCTACATCACAGTCCGCTGCCTCATGAAGGAGAACTAGGGGAGCCTGGGGAATCCTATCACCCAAGACTTCTTGCCTTTTAAGGGCCAATTTTAATATTTTTAGGTACTAGCTTAAGGCTCTCAGGATGCCTACTGACCGTGAACACAACACCCAGAAATACCCAACAGCAAGGTTAAAACTTAATAAAATTTTCACTAACTCATCAAGGGATGACCTTACATTTGGAAAGGCCCCAAAATAAATTTCTCTTTTGATTAAACTGAAAATCAATTTCCAGTGACATTTCTGTTCACTTGGCCCCAAAGGGAAGCAGGCATCACAGCTGCCACCAAGAGGATGGGCCTGCACTTAGTAGATAGAACCACCAGCCTCCTGTCTCAGAGGCAGATCTACTGGCCAACTGGCTCACTGCTAGAACCACCTACCTCCGAGGCAGATACATCAGCCATCTGTCTCAGGAGAAGAGCCTCCCATACCTGTTCTGGGGGCAGATCCTCCACTCCGGTCTCAGGCAAAGAACCATCACCGGCCTGTAGAGGGGCAGAATCACCATCACCCAGCTGTGTGAGGGGCAGAGCACTAAGTGAGGTGCAGTGTGTGACCTTAACTGAGGGACACTGAAAAAGCATGTGAGTTTACATGAATGGTCTCCATAGAAAGTGTTTTGACATAAGAACTTCATGTTTCTTGACAGTAAGCTACTGACAATAGAACTTTAGTTCACAGCACTGCAGCATGATGGGAAGAAGGCTCCCCATTGTCTACTGCTCTCAGTTGTAGTCCAGAAGAACACACTTAAGTGTATGTTTAGACTCTGGCCATCAACTTTAGAGGCTCTTCCTCTGGTAGTTAACTCTGTGCACAGAATATCCTAGGTGTTGGTGGAAGACTAACCATCCCCAGTACTGCCTGTCCCCTGGCACCTCTCTCTCCATGACTTCTTTCTTCTTAATCTTGAAAAGGTTTGAGGGACTCTGACATGTTCTGCATTCCAGTTCCACACACCCTGGGAACACACAAGGCATCAGAGCCTGCATGTGCCCAGACAATCCTGAGTCCAGCTAGATACAATTTTTAGAAGCGATCCAAGCTTTGAAGACACAGTGATGCTCAAACTCACATTCTTGTTACCAGTACTCAGGCCATTCCCAGCAAATGTCCATGGTTACAGCATCTTTACAAGGAAGGCAGGAGAAAGTGTGTTTTTCATGTGGATACAGGGGGAGTCCATGAGGATTCACTTGAATGAGAACCACAGGGAAGAGTACACACGATGTGGCATCTTTTCTTAATACCATTTTTAATGTATAATCAATCTTTATAGGCTGTCCCCATAGGAAAGGCATAATGGAATCAAGTTGTCACACAACTGCAAACCATGTGAATCCTGTTTAAAACAGGATTGTATCATGTTTCCTGGAGCAATACTGATGATTCCTTAAGGTGGGTGTGAATTGTTTCTAAAAATGAACATTCTGTGTGATTTAAATAAACTTAATATGATAAAGGAATGCGCTTGACTACGCTAATGAGCCCATAACTCATTGTATGGGTCCAATTCATCCCGAACAGAATTGCTACTTACGCGGAGTTTTTGAATAAAGAGTACGATTTAGTGATTCATCATATCAAATCCGTTTTAGTCTTTGCACAAATGGCTCCAGAGGTGAATATAATCAGAAAGACAAAAACAGGCTGCTGCTCCTTCATGTGCTGGGAGGGGGGTGGGGGCAAGATCACAGCAAGAAAGGGGCTGGTGGTGGGGGAGGCGCCGGCAAGGTGAGCCCCGGGGCCAGTCTCCTGTCCCGGATGGCACCCTGCCAGAGGTCAACCAGTGAGTCTCTGCGGAGTTCCTGCTTCGCCCTCAGCTGTGACGGGTCACCACGGGCCCCACAGTTCTGACATGAACTGAACTCAACGGGGACCCCCACACCCTCACCATAATCAAAAGCTTCACCGGTAAAATAACTTCTCATGGGAATCAACCACCCAGAAGGTTCCTGGACCTCACACCAAACAAATAAAGAAGTGCCTTACAATCTGTCCCCAATGCACATACACACATTCACACACACATGTGCATAGCTCAACCTGAGAGAACATCCTTATGCACATATGTCATGTGCAGCTGTGCACACCCACCCACACAGGTATACTGGGGTACAGGCATGTACACGTGGACATACAGCTCATACTGGGAGCTGCTACTGCACATATCTGCCATGCACATACATGTGCACATACATGGCATGTGTATACACAATGACATCTGCACAAACACACAAATACACAGGTGCTTATTCTTGCATATACACATGCATACATACACACCACACATAGACACATGTAGATACATACATGCAAACACCTACATGTGTACACATCGGTGTGCATGCAGCACATGTGCATGTATCACGCAAATGACACACACACATGTGACAAATCCACAGTGTTTCCCCTGCTCTGATGGGCTGTCCATCAGTGCAAGCTGCTTTGCTACAGTGTTCCCAGCCTGTAGCTTTCCCCATGGCCACCAGAGGAACCTGGTTGATTATCTGTCAGAAGTCCATCTAGATTTCTGCCACAAACCTTGGACTTTCTGGCCCTGTCTCTCTGCAGACTGTTCAGCCCACAACGAATGCTCCGTCTGGGCTTTCCTGGTACTCAGTGCTCTCTGCTCTATCTCTAGCTTCTGAAAAATTAACTTTAAGAGAACTACGGATGAGCTCTTGGATCCTAGTTGGCAGCAACAAATACGTGTTTAGAATGCAGCTGTGTGGTCCTGCGCCTCACCCCACCACTGCCTGTGCCGCCAGTGCCCACCTCCTCAAGGCATGGGAGCAGTTCCTGTGATTGGCTGCTGCAGGGTGGGAGTCCAAGGCAGATGTGCATCAGAAGAAGGTAAGAATCAGTAAGAATCAGGGCTCTGAGGAAAACACCCAGAACAACGGAAAAGACTGGACGTCGTGGTTTGCAAGTCTTATAGCTACATCTCCAAACGAAACCCTCTGGTGGCAGCTACCTAAGTAGGGCGCAAGCCAGGCTGCTCTTACTGATAGAGTGGGGAAGAATCCAGACTATCCTATTCTGAGAGCAGAGGGAAATCACTTGTTTGAGAATAGTTGGGGGGAGTATCTTCAGGCAGAGCACACACCTGACCTGCAGGCAGAGTCACCACAATTCTGTCGGGACTGTTAGCATCCAGTCCCAGACCAATCTCACAGCTTTGAGGCTGGGTCTCACCTTGAAGAAAAAACGCCCAGGACTTTCACCTTGCCACTTAGCACATGTATCTATAGAGTCACTTGGCAACCACAGAACAACTTCAGTAGCCACATATCATGAGGGGTAGAGAGACAGGATAGAAACGCTCCCAGCAGAATCTACAAAACAGGCAAGGCAGGTGCTGCCAGGAGCCGGGCAGCCGTGGACCATGATCTGCTGGTGCAGCACTGGTGGGCTGTGAATCGCCACCTCCTCCAAATCTATCAGGCTACATTCACAAAGCAATATGCACACATCGCCGGGACCCAGCGACAGCACGCACAGCTGAGATGCACATGGACTTCTCGAAAGTCCTATGCAAGGAAGTTCACGTGTCTTTACTCACAGTACCCCAAGATGCAAACATCTCAAAGGCCCCTTTACCTCTTTTTGAAATTCAAACACAATTTGCATATTACAGACTGCCCTTTTAGGGATACAACTGTGTTTTTAAATTATACTCATTAAACCGTGCAACTATCATTGCTATCAAATCCAGAATATTCTCATCATACAAGGAGAAAGCGCCCTGTGCACTCGCAGTGCCTGCCATTTTCTCCTCCCCTTTCTGGCACCCAACAGCATACTTTCCATTTCTATGGATTTGCCTATTCTGGGAACTGAAATGAACAGAAACACACAATGCGTGGGGGCTTGGGTCTGGCTTCATGAACGTGCACCGTGTTTTCGAGGTTTGCTTACATTGTCACAGGAGTTGATACCTCTGCCTTTCTCAGGAGTGAACGTGCTGCTATATGGACCCAGCGTCTCTGCTTATCTAGTCATCAACTGATGGACATTTGGGTTGGTTCTACTATTCTGCTATTAGGAATAACCCTACTATGAATATTCATATACAATTTCTGTGTGGACCTATGTTTTCAATCCCTTGGGTACAGCCCGAGGAATGAAAATGCTGAGTCACATGCTGCTCTACTGCTAACTTTTTGAGGAATTCTTCATAGTGTCTATGGCAATTCCCATTCCCACCACCAATGCAGGAGGGCTGCGGGGCCTATGCATCTTCACAACCCTTGGTGCGGCATGCCCGCACTGCATGACCGGTGTAGTGGGTGTGCAAAGACATCCGACAGTTTCAATCTTCAGTCCTCTCGTGACTGAAAATGTCTAATATATTTTCATACGCTTATTGGAAATTGTATATCTTCCTCAAAATAAATGCCTATCCAAAACTTTTGCAAATTTTAAATGGGAGTTTTTCATTGTTCAGTTATAAGTGTTCTTTATATGTTCTAGATATTAATCCCTTATATATTTTCTTTCATGAAATGGGCTGTCTTTTCACGGTCTTGATGGTAATCCCATGAAACACAAGTCATTTTTAACTTCGAGGAAACCCAAATTGTCTATTTTTAAATCTACCTATTCTTTCTTCCTTTCTTTCTTTCTTTCCTCCTCTTCCTCCTCTTCCTCCTCTTCCTCCTTCTCCTCCTCCTCCTCCTCCTCCTCCTCCTCCTCCTCCTCCTTCTCCTTCTCCTTCTTCTTCTTCTTCTTCTTTTGAGATAGGCTCTTGCTCTGTAGCCCAGGCTGAACCTGAACTCACTATGTAGCCCAGGCTAGCCTTGGACTCCTGGAAATATCCTACTGCCTCAGTCTTTTGAGTGCTGGGATTATAGGCATGTATTGCCACGCCCGGCTTTATGTGCTGCTGGGAAATTGACCTTGGGCTCTTGCACTGGCTAGGCAAGCACTTTACTGTGCCATTCTTCTAGCACTTGTCTATTTATATGTTTTGGCTTCATATTTAGAAAGTCATTACTTAATCATTTTTTTTTTTGAAACAGGGTCTTGCTTTGTAATCCAGGCTTGTTTTGAGCTTACTATGTAGCCCAAGCTAAGCCTTGGACTCACAGCAATCCTCCTGCCTCAGCCTCCTGAGTACTGTACAGGCATGTGCCACCATGCTCACCTTGTATGGTGCTGGGGAATCAAACTCAGGGCCTTGTGCTTGCTAGGCAAGCACTTAAACTGCTGTGCTAGTCCTTCAGCCACTAAGAAGATATACAACTAGATTTTATAAAGCGATAGTTTTAGTTCTTATATTTTTGTTCTTTAGTTTGATAGTTTTAGTTCTTACACTTTTGGGTTTTGATTCATTTGGAGTTCAATTTCAAATATGGTGTTAGGTAGGGACCCACATCCTTTTGTATGAAGATTTTTAGTCATTCCAGCACCATTTGTTGAAGAGACTCCTTTCTTTCACTGGATGGCCTTGGTATCTTTGTCAACAAGTCATCGATCACAGACTTCTGAGTTTCCTTTTGGACTCTAAATCCACTTTGATTGTCCTCCAGGTCAGTCTCCTCACTCTAGCACCACATAGTTACAATCACTGAAGTTTTACAGTAAAAGCTGAAATTAGGAGCTGAAAGAGTCTCCATAGTGGTATGTTTTCTTCTCCAACAGGATGTGATTCCAGAAAAGAGAGTGAGTGGATGGTACATACCCATAGCTGGGTGGATCTCACAAACACCAGCATGGGTTAGGAAGCCCTTAACAATGGAGCTGTGTGGTGCTGCTCACAAGGCCTTCACAGGAAGGGCTACCCATGCTGTGGGAATGCAGTGGGGCGGCCACTCCAGGATGGGGGCAGTGAATCACAAGGCAGTGACAGGCTTTGAGAGTTTTAGGAATGTTTGACCTTGATCCAGTTTCTGGCTACAGATGTAAACTCATTTTATGAAAATATATTGAGCAGTACACAGTGATTTGTGAACTTTCCTTTCCAATAAAAGTTACCAGATAGAGACCGAACTAATATGACGGAGGTAGAAAGGACAAGTTATCACTATTCATTCTGCACACATTTATCAAGCTTAGTACATGCTGAGCATGGAAATACATCAAATAATAATTGCATATTTATCAGCTAACCATTATTGAGTCCCTACAATGTGCCATGCATGCATCTAAGTGTTTTACATCGATCCTTTCATTAAATCTTTATAAATTCCCAGAAGGAAGGGACTACAATTATTTGCATTTTGTATTTGAGGAAACTCAATGTAAAGATTAAGTGATTTGTCCCAAATCCCATTACTAGTCGGTGTCAGAGACTGGATTTCACCCTCTCACTGACTGCAGGATACACTCTCCGCCACACTCCCTTCCTGCCATCTCCTGGGCTGTGGACAGTGACTTTATCTGTGGAGCTGGCCTGTGGGTCTGGTCAGGTGACTGCTTTCCAGGCAGTGATGACACTGTCAGGCCACTCTGTGGTGGCAGGGGCAGGACCCGGCTCAAGGTTATGTGGGAGGCATGGATGACATGGAGAGAATGTTGGCCATGAGATGCCCTATAAACTCAGGAAGTTTGGAGGAGAGGGGCACAGTTAGCATTGGTCATGAAGAGCCCAGGGTGCATGTGGGTAAGAGGTCTGGGGTTCAATAGGACCTGGATCATCATCGAGGGAATGAAGGGCATTTCCACCTGATGAGGCCCACGTGGGCCCAGATGGAGGAAAGTGTCAGGCAGGTAGATGGGTAGAGTCAGATCACAGAGAACCTGGAGTCTGCAGATATTCCCCATGGTACCATGTGAAGGGTGAGGAAGAATAGTCTTGGGCAGTGGGGAAGCCGTCCCTAGGGCTGAAGATAAGACACTAGAAAGGCCATGTGGGACCGCAGACTGTGAAGGCGAAGGCCTTTACAGCAAAGGAAGGCCAGGGCTCCACGGTCAGCCAGCACCTCCACTGAAAGAGGTAAAGCTGACCAGCCAGTATACCAGGGGTCTATCCTGGGCACCAGGGCCGTCAACCTTAGTCTTAGGCTAGACTCCTTATCCTAGAGACCTTTATAGGATTTGAGGAATGTTTCCTTTGTGCCAGGTGTCCCTGTGTCCAGCCCCCTAGATCCATAAAGGTGATGACAGTTCAATGCTCTAGTCCAGCATCTCTTGCACAGCATGGAGACATCACTGTTTGTTTTCTTAGCATCACCAGGATGCCAGATATGTGGATGGATCACATCACATCCACAAAGAAATGCCAGTCTACACCACACACACACACACACACACACACACACACACACACACACACACATCTACAAAGCACACAAGGATGTTCTGACTTTAAAAGATTGTCTGCAAAGAAAGCAAACTGTATGCAGGCATGTCCCTTAGCAGCCTGCTCCCAACTTCTCCTTCAAAGCACTATAGTATTTTAAGAGACCAATCCAATGCTGTCGGGCTGGATCTTATCATTAGACAGACAACACAAGGATGCACATACTATTTAAGAGTCTGTTACACTACTTAGTAGGGAGAGGCTGAAGATCCTCTGCCCTTTCCAGCCTTCAGAGGGGCACAGGGTGACAATGCTGCATTCTTTCCCTGTCTAACTTCCCTTATCCAGTGTATGAAATTCCCTAATCTCCATCTACTCTCTTCTGGTATATTTCACACCAATGGCCACTAGTTCCTTGGGCCAGAGCACTGTTATTTTAATTTCATTTTAAAAATTTATTTTAGAATTCTTATCACTGAGGCATTAAAAAGCAAGAAACAATATTACCGACCATTTCTTGGGTCGAGAGGTATTTGCAGCATTGACATCTTGCAGAACACAATGCTGATGCCTGAATGACCCCTGTACCCCCATCCTGCCCCCATTCAACCATTTTGTTTTCAACCATCCTCTCCAGAAAGCCAAAGCGGTGTGTAGTTTTATTAGACGAGACACCTGGAGCCTACTCTGAAGCCTCTAGTTTCCTGATCTTCCTAATTCTCTCCCCAAGTATGCCAGAGCTCCCACCAGTTCAATGTTAGCATTCCAATTACTTGTTAATTTTCAGAACATTCCCTTTCCTCCTTTCTCCATTTCCTAATCTGGGACATCTCTTTTCAGGGAGATCTGCAGTGCAGCATGCCCTACCTGTGCTTTAAAACCCACCAAGGTTAGGCTGTGCCATCAGAGGCCATTCATTTCTGACTTTTCTCTCTGAATTGCTTAAAAAAAAAGTGTAGTTTTGGAGGCAATTTATTTGTAATACTTTCAGAATTTATATTTCTGTAAATATGCTTTAATTTTTAATTAGTATTTTAAACCATTAACATGCAACCCATCTGAATAAAATGCCTCAAGAATTTTGCTTGATAGTTTAAGATTAAATTTTAAACCATTCTAGAGCTGTGATGGGAGGGGTAGATCTTAACATTATAACAAATACACTCACTGTTCTTCCTGCCTCTTCTACGCCTTTCCAGGCTGTCCCTGGCTCCTCACATCTAAAGGAGACGGTGGGCAGCACCCTCACCCAGCTCACTGTTTCCAGGCTCGAACTGGAGCCCCTCTCCCTTTAGGCTCAGTGCTGAGGTCCTGAAAGTCTCATGCTGAAATCACTTCCTTTGCTATTAATTATGTGAGATCTCTCCTGGAGTATTTTTCCCAGCTCATATTCCTGTACAGAGCAGCTGTCCTACTCCTTTCTGATTTTAGAAGTTCCAGGGGACAGGACTTCACATGCCCCTATTGTCATCATGCTACTTCTACGAGCTTCACTTCTACCACAAGGCAGACTGTCCATGAATCTGGTCAGAACTCTGGACCCAACAACCCCACTTCGAGGGATGGTGGTGATGGGGGATGGAGCATAGGCTGCACAATGGGGTATGCGTGAAGGTCTGCAGGTCAGGTCTCCATGTCCTCACAAACAAGCCTCCACGTCCTCACAAACAAGCTGTGGGAAGCAGTGTTCCAAAGAGACATTACAGGTTCCCGTTTCTGTTGTTTAGATAGGACAGCTTATCACAATTGGGTCTCAGTCTCCAGGAAGTAAGAAAGTCATTTTCTGGCCCTGCTTTGACACAGATTTCAAACATGTTCTTTATGTGTTTCTCTGTGGTAGCAGAGAGGGACGCGGATACATATATCTTCATAATTCAATTTTCAGGTAAGAAAACAGCCTGAGAAGTTTGTAGGACTCTGAAGTACTTCAGTTAACCAAGTACTCAGAGACCTTTTAAAGAGGATGCAGACGGAAGGCTGGGATCCTCTTATGCATGCAACACTGTGGGCCCTCACACACGAGCAAGACAAACACAGATAACTCACACATGCAAGTGCACACTCGCCTCATACCACACACACGCAGCACATCCTCAGGCACCCTATGCACACATCATACACACACATGCAAGCACTCATGTGCAAGGAATCTTCATACATAGGAAAAAGTGCTCCTGTTCACCCGTGCTAAGCATGAACGCACCACCTCCAAGAGGCTTATCGGTCTCTTGATGGTTGTGCCAGCACTCTGGCAGCTGGACAATGATGGGTGACAGGAGACGTGAATTTGCATACTGATCATAAAAAAGGAGCCCACATTGTGAGTTGGCTTTTACAAGGAAGAGACAGGGAATGAGAGTGTAGTGGCAACCAGAGATGACCTAAGAGACTTGTGCCTGGAGAGAACATGTGACCAGCCCTGGTGTGGGAGCCCTGTGGGCAGTGGGCCCCACCCTGAGACAACCCGCCAGCTCTGACCCTAGGGAAAAAGCATATGTGTGGCAGGCCATCAGAGTTTTATTGCTCGGCCGGCAGCGCTTGAAATGTTAATTGGTCTTTCATTGAATTTACTGCCACTTCCCAAATGTACACTTGTTCAACACGGCCATAATTTTAGCATTTTAAAGGTAATTTCAAACGTGGCAAACTGGTTGGTCTTTTAAAAAAGCTGAGGTTGTTCCCACCTGGGAGCAATAAATGGCCACATTGTTCCAGTGGTGCTTGGCAAGGCTTGCCTGCTACGTGACACATCCCTGGGCTCCAGTGGTGGTCCTGAGATGCTGCTACATCAGACCCTTGCAAAGACCAGGTGCCCTGTCGGCTGCAATAGCTCAGGTGTGGGGTGGTGGTGTGTATTAGCCAATGGGTTCCCAACAGGGCAAGATAAAGAAACACTGTAATTGATCCCATTTGCCACCTGTATGTTTAAGTCCTTGTCATACAAATTTGACTTTACCCAGCACTTTTGCCCCTTCTTTAAGAATCATGTTTAAGACTTAGACACATCTGTGCGTCCTCACAGCAGAGAGGCCAGGAGATCTTCACACATGAACTGTCAACCAGGGGAGCTGTCGGCCCAGCCTCCTTGTCTAATTCGTTCCAGATTATTCTCCAACTTTCACCTCCACAATGATCCCGGGCTGGTTCTCTGGCCCTGGGAGGAGGTGAAGTGAGGTCAGGAGCTGGCAGTGGGACTGAGGCACAGCACTGCAGGTTCAGCCAGGTGTGTTTCCCAACATATCCTATCCCCGATGTGATCCCCTCCTTGCCCACCCACAGACTCAGCGAAGGTTTATTCAATGGTTGCCATTACTTGGAATATTTCCCACAAAGAGTCAAGGACGTCCTGGGACACCCTGGGCTTCCACCATAGAATGCTCACAGAGCTGACGCCCGGCCTCACAGGTACACTTGTATGGGCAAGCTGAACATCTAAGAGGTTCCCAGCCTTTGAGGCACTGTGACATCTGGAGTGGGGCAATTCACTCTATGACAGTGTCCTATTCACTTAGGGCGTTCACAGCATCCCGGTCTCTACCTGCAAAATGGCGGCAGTTCCCCACCCCACCCGAAGTGTGGTAGCCACACACATCTCCAGGCGCTGCCAATGTTCCTAAGTGAAATCCACAGATCCGGAGGCCACTGCAGACTGCTGAGTCCCACCTCTCCAGGTCCGTTTCTGCCAGGAAGCAGCTCCAGAGCCCGGGGCGCATGGCGTGGCCTTCCAAGGACTGAGGTCATCTTTTAGCTCTGTGGAAACAGCACCCTTGTGGACAATGACAGAAACCAGGCTGGCCTGAGGGGCTTCTCCAGAACACCAGGAGGGCAGTTCACTGGGAAGTGGTTTCAGGAGCAGTGCAGTAATCAGTTTTTTCCCCTCAGAAGTTTTAAGGCAAGGAAAACCCAGCTCAATGAGAGTAACACTTTGCTCCACAGGCCCAGTTTGCATGTGCACCTCACCTACGATCACCCTTGCAGGGGAAGACAGCCGTTAAAGCTGCCCTGTGCTGCTGCGCTGTGGCTTCCAGGTGCCTGATGCCTAGATGCACCACATCCTGCTTCAATCTCCTGGCCTTTGTCTCAGCTCCAAGGAAGGTGGGGATCATCAACTTTGTTGTTTTTATTTTTAAAAATTCTATAACTCAGTTCAAAAGTAAAATAGTGCTTGCTTTGGTAATACTGTAAGTGACAAATGAATCCTATTAAGGTTGTGAAATTAGCAGATCTAAGTGACGTTAGTAAATTAGTGACATTTTTATCACTCAACCAAATGCTGCCATCTAAACTTTTACAGACAAAAGAAACTGTCACTTCTCTAAGTTAGAGGAACCTTAAACATCATTCACAAAATCATGTCAAACACTTACAAAGGCTCAAAGCATGCTCCAACCTTTGTCTTCTGTAACAATCAGACACCTTATTGACAAAACTTGTAGTATAAAGGTTATTTATTAAGACAGGAACAGAAAAATAGTCTCTACATTTTGTGCTTATAAAATTTCCCCAAGTGTTTATGCTAGCTCACTTAGCTGGTTAGAGCTGTTTTCTTTCTTATGCCAATGTATATAAAAAATTCCCCTGTTCTGTAAAATACGATTTTCATTTATTAAGAGAGCTGTTCCTGTCATTATCAATGCAAGCTTTAATATTCGAGTCTTGTAACATAGACTGTATCTATGAAGGGTGTATCTACTACAAATTAAAGCCATAAAATCATCACCTTCATACTCTTCCAGTTGGCAAATGTATAACTTTTTAAATCCTAAGTGTTGGGGACCACACTAAGGGTGAAGCCTCTTCATGTGCTGCTGGAGGTGAGACCTGAGCAACTTTGCTGGGAAGCAAGTCAGGAACTTCATGAAAGCTACAAATGCAGCTGCCCTTTGACTCATCAAGCCAACCACTTTACAGCGACATGACCACATGCCCCTGGAGACATGTGCAAGTGCAGGCAAGATTAAATGCTATTTGCAACAATGGAAAAATCAAAACCACCCCCACTAGTCCAAAGAGGATGGGCTCTGCAGCACTAAAAACCAGCCTCCAGTCACAGCATCTCAACCTAATAAGAGTTTCTTTCCTGCTTAGGCAGACCCTGGCAGAGCACTCAGTGGCTCTCCAGAGCAGTTGTGGACTCAGCATGCTAAGGTCTCTAATAGGGAGGGGTTCTCACGGGAATATCCATCAACAAGGAGAAACTCAGAAACATCAAGTATTAAAAAAAATTCCAGTTTCAGGATGATAATATGATACAAATTGTAAGTTTTAAATAACTCCCCACAAAATTTTGTCAAAATATGTGTATATACAGCATAACGAAAGTATGAGCCATAGACGGCTGCATCATGCGTCAGCTGCAGCGGTATGGCTTCCGAGGACGGAATGAGATGCACAGAACGCTGCCTTCCCTATGATGCTCTTTTCTAAAGCAAATTTGGAGGCCATGTGACAAAACATTCACACCTGTTCTGGTGCAATCCTGGTGTAATCCTCTGTATTTGCTGTGTCATTGTGCTTTTTGAAACTCTATGGAATTCTTTCTGAAGATATGAAATGGACTGATGTGCTTGCTAAATACCTCAATGCATCCCACGCGGAAAGACATGACGGAGAGCTCTGACCCCTCATCCTTGTTGGGAGATAGGAATTCCCCACATCTTATTATTCAACCTGTGAATAATCTGCTGCACATAAACTCATATATAGTCAGAGCACATTCAATGACTGAAAGTTCTACATTTTGATTAATAAACTCAGCAAATATACTTGGAATTAATGAACTTTGGGGTATTATTTTCTGGAGAGGGCTGGGAAAGACATTAACAGGTTCCTCCTGTAACTTTCCAGGCACAAGGGTAACGTGGCAGCTAATAAGCTATTTTAGTTAGCAATAGGGAATCTTCAAATTTTCATCCCACCCATTCTTCTGTTTTTGACAGATTATGACAGAAGAGGTTGAGTTTCAGGGGATGCAGGGAGAATGACGTTCAAGGATGCCCCGGGCTTCCAGAGACTGGGAAGGGGTAGAGGAGTTCCCTTTTATTTGCTTACTGCCTTAATGGAGACATTAAGGTCACCATGACCTTGAAAAGACACAAACTCCTAGGCAAGGGTAACCACATGTGTCAAAGGTGTTAAGAGTTCCTGACCTTGTCTCTAGTCTTGAAGATACACAAACTAAATCGGCACTCAGTCTTACTCTTTGGATTCTACCAAAATTCTAAAACATTTTATCCTGAAGTCAAGTATTAGAAATAGACAGATTTATTGAGAGAAAAGGTTTTTTTTTTTTTTTTTTGGAACTATCATTACTCATCGGTTGTGGCCCCCGAAGGTCTTCACTGTGACAAGAGGTCTCCCCGGGTCACACAGCCATTTGTTGCAGGGTGCATACAATGCTCCCAGTAAGAGTTTACGAAGTGAGCCAAAGCCCTAAGCCCAGAGGCTGACAAGATATGAGAGAAATCACAGCAGCTCATCTCAGTGATTCCTGGAGAGTGACTTTCTCAGGAATCAGACATAGAAGTGGGGAGAATGTGCTCTGCTAAAATCCACAGGCTCCCACTCCAAGCTTGGCTCTCAATGACCTCACGAATACCTCTCAACCTGAGTCCCACGTCCAAAGCACAAGTTCCAGGCTGACTATTGATACACTTGTGGCTGGATTTTGTCTTTTCACAATTTCTTTTTTTTTTCTATTATTTCAAAAACTGGGCCCATACTTTAAGGCAACTAAGGGCCTTTTTTTTCCTTGTCTACTATAGACACTTCATGGTCCTCTTCCCCTGCCTCCAGCAGCACCTGGACAGCATTTGGATATTTCCTGATGGCCAAGTTTCGACCACCAAGGCCGACCCTAACCTAGACCTGGAGTTTTGGTACATGGCAGAGCCAGTAACCTGACAGGAAGCTACTGTACACCATGGGGTGCCCTCCAAACCCAATGGACAGATGCTGGGGCCTCCTGGGTGCCAGACTCCACCTGCATTTCTATTTAGCTCAGGGTCTGAATGTCCCAGGGAACTTGGCAAGCTCATGCTTGGCATAGGTGGGTGATGGCTCTCCCCAAAACACAATGTAACTCAGACCCGGGAACAATATATACTGATTGGGAAAATGCCTCCTCCACCATCTCAGGATGGGAAAGGCAGCTGCTAGCCAAGTCTGGCACGTGAAGGTAGGAAGAGCCAGGCTGGGGTTATGGAGGATGGAGTACTTACTGGAGAGAGACCCCCAAGGGGCTATAGCAGGGGTGTAACTGGATGTTAGTTCTGGCTTGGGAAGTAGGCGAGCCCAGACCCACCAGGAGGTGGTGTGAAGAAAGAGAGGTCTTTCCAGGCTCTGGTGGGACACAGGGCTTGCTGTTCTTTCTACTGGTACCACAGGAAGTGGAAAGGAGACCCATACTTTGAAGGCCTTTTGGGGCTGTGAGGGCCCCAACCTTTCAGATGTGGTTCAGATGCTAGCAAGAATAGTCCTACTGCCTTCATTAACGTAAGAGAGTTTCTTACCCTAGATGAAGGCAGAGGACAGTGGCTGGAAAGACGACTCAAATGGCCCAAGAGCTAGAAGCTACAGTATCGCGAGCACCTTCCCCCATGGCTGACCTCAGGGAGGTGTGACTTGGATTTAAGTATCTATGACAGTCATCTTGAATTTCTTAATCTTTTTTTTTTGAAAAGGGGTCCTATGTTGTCATTTTGCAGTGGGCCTCCCAATTTTGTCACCAGTTCCGGTTTTCTAAACAACTAAGAATTGCTACTTTTTCCAAGCTTGATATTCTGACTACTGTTTCCTCACTACTGGCAGCTGCTTTACACATGGCTCTGTGGTTCCCCAGAACACAGTCATTCCTCACGTACTAGAGCTGTGGAGAAATCGGTTCACACAACATTGAGCCTCAAGGATTCTTGGGTGTCCCGTTGGCTGGCATCTCTGACTCAGCTTACCTCCATTGTAGGGCTGCTGACCAGCTAGAGAAATCAGTCGATCATGAGATCATGCTACACAGCCTCAACTTTGCCATCTGTGAAATGGGAATCATGGGACCTGCCCAGCCTGGTCCTAAGGCTTCTGGGGGATTAACTGCAGAGACAGCTCAACCTTAGAGAGAAGCCTGTTTCAAGAGCAGAAGTCCCATGTGGACAATACTGTGAGAGCTTACAGGAAACGAGCTCCCCTAACCAACTATCCCCCTGTGGGACATAAGTCTGCCAGCACTTGGGAGACTCAGGGCGAACTCTTATTTGCTGCTGCCAATTCCAGAGGCTACACCAGGGGCTCCCCAAAAGCGAGCCCCTGGGCTTGGCAGAGGCGCACAAGTTCTTGGGAAGATCTCAAAAGAAAGGGAACCTGAAGAGGAAAGACACAGAGGATAGCAAACCAGCAACGTCCCAACCCACTGCCTGGTCGGGCTCCCTCCCAGCAGGCACCGTGGACAGCGAGCCTGTGGTTTGCCATTTTACCACTTTTTAAAATCATGCATTAAAGATGGGATGCATACAGCAAGCCAACCGTAGTCATGGAAACCAAGTAAACAGAACACTATTTTTTTCTGGCTTTTTCTCTTCTACCTAGCCATTTTCCTACTCCATGTTTTCATTTCATCCCTGGTTATGATCTCAGACCCATAGCGACATCCATATGAAACACAAGAAGAAGAAAAAAAAAATGATACAATCTCATATTTTAAGCTACAAAGTAATATTTCCATGGCAGAGTGCAAATAGAATTTTACATAATGCACAGAATAAATGCCTCCAAAAATCAATATTTCCAGCTGGATGTACAAATTAAATGATGATATTCAAGTATGAGATTAAAACAATGATTTAAGATAGAAATTGAGTTATGCGATCTTGTGCCTGCCTACCGCTGAATATGTTAATAGAACACATTTGTTAGCATTCAGTCCATTTATTTTTCTAAACAGAAGGAAGTGGCAATTCCTGGCTCAAGGCGAGAGGAACGGCCAGAAACACCTCACGAAGTGCGGTGCAGACAGGAAGACTGCACAGCCCGATGCCCACGTGGGAATTGCGGGGTCTGTATGGCTCCTTCTCCCCTTCCAAGGTCCCACATCATTGGTTCCAAACCTGCAAGTCGAACCGCCTTTGCTTGGCTCCCACCGTGCTGCCAGGGCCAGCGGTGATCAGATGTGAGATCTGCAGGGCCCATTCCCTACGGCTAACCCCCACAGTTATGCCTTTCCTTGGAAGAGCGGGAGGCCCACTTTGGCCCCCAAGATGTCAGTTCAACAACTGAACAGAAAGCTGCTGATGGTCCCACGCACAGCACTTCATGAACTGCAGAGACAAGGAACCAGTGAGGACTGCTGTATAGAAAGGCAGCCAGGGAGCCGATTCCCCGTCCTCTCGCCTTGGCCAGGGCCCTGAATGGGAGGTGCAGCCCAGGTGCCCTGACGGGGAGCTGCAGCCCAGGTGCCAAGCGGCTTTCATTCCTCACGCCACTCACGTCTTCCTACCTGAGCAATCGGGCAACAAAATGATCAGTGGAACAGTCAGTCTGGTTCAGCTTCTGAACTGCCTCTGCCACAACTGAGCACTTTGGGGGTGATGTATCTTACCAGGAGCTGGGAGTGGGCACACCTGTTCACATGTTCCTCTGTTCTATGGACACAACCACGGGCATCTCGGCCTCCAGCCTGTCCTATGCCACCCTGTCCTGTTGTTCCATGTGTGCTCTGCTACACTTGTTCCCTAAAATCCTTTCCCCCCAAGATTTCCCTGCCAAGTTGCCAACAGCCCTCTTTCTCTTGCCTCCTCTGAGTTCCTTCTCCGGTAGTGCCTCTCCCCAAATCTCAGGTTCTCTCCCTGAAGCAGTCATTCCCTGCCACACTCTTGGAGTGTCCTGTACCCGACCAAGATTCCTCTTCTCCCCGTCTGAGTTCAAGGCAGTCCCTGGAAGGCATTCCTTGTGGAAAAGGCCACACAAGAGACAGGAGAAGGACCTGAGAACTTGACAGAGGACCTGAGCTGTAGAGAAGAACCACAGCTGCAGACAGGACCTTGACTTTAGTCCCCAAGACCCTAGGCAGAGAACCAGGAGAGGCAAACAGTACTTCTGACTTGCAGCGATCTGGGTATCAAGTAGGAACTTTGGCTTCTGAGCTAGTGGCCATGCCTCACACTACACAGAAAGCGAGCTGATGTGAGAGGAAGCCACTTCCCCACATCCGCCTCAATGGCAGCATCAGCTTTTCAGCTTTGCTAACAGATGGGCAGACATAGGGGCACGGGCTTCGCACACATTTATTTACCCCGAGCATTCTGTGTGTTTTTCCATCCCAGTTTCTGTCCACTCACTTTTTCTTTCTTGTTAAGTGGACTTCTTATTAACCACAGTACAAAAAAAGCAGGTCCTTCTAAAGACTGACTGTGGAAGCAGAAGAGGTCCCCCCACCTGGGCAAAGACCACCTGAACTCTTCATCATTGCGTCGCTTCTCCTATCCATCACAGTGTTAGATTTCCTGGGCACTTCTGATGGGCTGCCCTTTGCGTGTGAGAGCTCTGTGGAAACAGAGCAACCAGCACCTGGCTCAGTTTTGGCACAATCTGCCTGGAGGTAGGGGACAGACAGGACACTCATGACGCTGGGGTGCTTGTGGGTCCCAGGGCCTCTATGGGATCCACTCTCTGCCAGCAATGCCCAAAGCTTGCATGGTGTGTCCCTGTATACAAGTTCTGGATGCAGGCCTGTGGGGATGGTCTTGCTTGCTCACTGTCCCTCACCTTCCCTCACTGTCTCCTCCTAGGACAGCTGGTACCCACTCCAGGGCAGAGGCAGGTGTCACTTATGAGAGACTCTTAAGGTTCCCACAGCTTAGAATCCCCAACCAGGGCGCTGAAACCAGTTTCCACACTTGAGCAGTGCAGAAGATAAGAACAAACTTTAAAATCCTAGCTAATCCTCACTTTGCTGGTAAGCAGTGTTATCTAAATCCTGCTTTTAAATTGTGCTTCTCCAAGTGATGTTGGTGGCAGTAAGTTCCCACAGCCAATGTCAGCCTGCCTATGACAGAATCAGCCTCTGGGCTCTGTACCTACCAAGGCTCCTCTCCCTGTCTCAGTTTAAAATCTGTCCTGGCCTCCACCAGCTGGGCCTCTCGCAGCATGTCCCCACTGTCCTCATATGACACTGGGTGGGTGGCAGTCCTAGCTTGGCAGAACCCAGAGGTGTACCAATTCCGTGTGTGTTGGGCCTGATTTCCTGCCTCCCCTCCAGGTGGGCCTATGAGCCCTTCAATTAATTCAACAACCATTCACAATATATATCATTACATGCCACATGTGCTGGCACTTCAATATTAATTCATCCGAGCCTGTAACAATTTCAAGGCAGATCTTCTTGCTGTTCTCACCTTACAGCTGGAGAAACTGAGGCAAGAGGAGGTAGCCTTGCTGATGTATTCTGTGGGGTAATGAACTTCAAGGCTTCAAGATGGTTTGGCCCCATTTTCACCCTTAAGTATGGGGGCTTAGACATGAACTGGCAAAAGTACTGACTGTCCTGGTGGGAGCAGTGTTGAGCGCTTCACTCATTCCAACGCATGTCCAGCATACCTTGGGTGGATGACACTGGGCAAACGGCAGTGGACACAGATGAAAGTCTGCAGGCCGCGTGTAGTGCTGTGTACCTGCCGGACCTGGCTGCCCGCAGGGCTCCCCTCTCTGGTCCTCCGACTGCACTTGCTTACTGCAGGCCTCTGGCTCTTTGGGCTACACTTGGCAGAACAGATGCATTTCTTGAGGCTTCCAATTCCACCTCTATCAAGCCCAAGCTGTGGCTGTCTGTGTTCAAAGAGCTTCCACTTTTCACAGAACCTTCTTATTCTAGATCTTCCCCATTTCTGAGAGATCCTTCTGGAAATACCAGGATGAGGGGCTGCTGTACAGGACACTGCGCAGGATCTGGATGGCCAGTCACTGTGGTGGTTTCACTGGACTCAGCTGTGTGCAGCCTGAGTCCACACTCAAGGGTCCTGGACTGTCCAAATAAGACCCTAGAAAAGGGCCATTCTGGAATAACATTCACAGCAGCTAGAGATGAGAAAGAATCCTTACAAATACATTCTGCTCAGCAAACATCTATTGTGAAGTAATAAAAAAACGCAGAGTCAGAACAAGGAGTTCTGAAAGTAAACTGCAAATTCTCAAGGCATCAGGGATATCCTGCAGATAGATCCCATGTCATGTAATACACATTTGTATGAAATTATAAAAACCAATATTCACCTTGGGATTGGGCAATAAATAGAATTTATTAAAGTACTTGTGAATTGCCTCCAGTGAGAGATTCATTTCTGATCTAGAGTTTAATAAGGATTATATAATCATAATGAGCTGTAATAAAAGAGCCGCACCTGAATAATCCAGTTTATGATGAGTTTTATTATGAGGCCCCATTTATTATAATTCATTGGATATTTAAAGCATATGTAAATGATGCAATATGAAATAGACAAGAAATGAGAATTAAGGTATATGTCTATGTAAATTTCTCTTTTTGACATCTAGGATCACTAGACTTCTGAAGCTTGTGTGATCAAAGGGATGTCAACAGAAGGTCGAAATATAGTTTTGGGTCTCGGAAAAGAAAATGAACATCTCACCACGGAGATGGCTGCTCCTTCCTGGAGATACAATATCGGATGTCTCTGGGATTAAATCTTTATCAGGAGTAGGATACTCTAGGTTAACTGCACACTGTGGAGACCTGAACCATCTAATTCCCTGCGCTAGTAGGCACCATGTATGGTCTGCCTGCAATCTTTAGTAATCAGGAACCAGGGCTGTGAGCGTGTGAGAATGAAGCAAGTGGCAAAGGTGAATACCAGGTCTCTCCCTATGACCACAAGGTGAGGAGGACCAGACAACACTCAGGTTGCCCGACCCAGGACCTAACCACGTTCCTTCCTAGCTGTGTGTTCAGATAGCTTTGAGACCACCTCAGTATCCTGCCTCCACCTGAATTCCCATGACACTGGTCTCTTCCCTCCACACTGGGCACTTTGCAGTTCTTCTACTTTCAGTTTTGGTTTTTGACGTGCGCTATCCCACAGCTACCCAGTAGTGTCTTTTAGTGGAGGAACCTGGCCAGCCTTTCTGTCCCCAAACCCCAGGACAGTGACTGCTCTGTAGACCCTCCCAGATGTCTAATGGCCCTAATGGTGGATCATTACCCGTCCTCTCGAAACCAAAGGTAAAGGAAAAAAAAAAAAAAAAAAGAGGCAGGGTGAGACAAGGAGTGGAGGCAAGCATCTGGTGGCCAAGTGCTGTCTGGTGGACACTTCTCTGCCTACTTTTGCTAGGATAAAATGTCACATCATACTGACATGACACATAGCAAACAGGCAAAGGAAAAACCCCTCAACTATGAAAGCAGGAAGCAGCTGGGGGTGGGGGGCGCTGCTCACAGGAGCTGCTGTGGAGATCAGGGGGTGGGTCCTCTCCTCGTCTTCTCAAAGAAACTTAATGAGCAGGCTGGACTCCCACCCATGCCAGGGCAGGAGGGCTTGGCACAGGCAGAGACTTTACTACCCACTGCCCAGATCCTCGCTGAGAAAGGACAGATGCCATTTTTAAAAGATCTTCGCTAGGAAAAAAAAAAAAATCCAAAAAAACAAAAAAGCACCTGGTTACCACTGTGGGTAGACGGTGCCTTAAAAAAGGGTGTGGGGACATCTGGGCTGTGGGCTACGTGGCTGTCACTCTCTGAAGAAAGCACAAGGCGGTGAGCCCACACCTCACACACTTTCTCTATATATGCTAGGCTCACAGAATGTTTTACAGCATTAGCACAGGATCTCAGAGTTCTGGAAACACCACAAAGGATAAGGAGCCCACCTGAGACCCAACAAAGGTCTGGGGGTGAGTCTCCCCTATACTGCCACCACTGCCTTGGTGCAGAGCACTCGACAACTCATACTCGAGTCAATTTCCAAAGAGGTTTCCAAAAGAACATAATTAGATTAGAACGTTACACTTGTTAATTTTTCAGTTGCTCATTAAAATTGACATGTCATTTGATTTTGACAGAAACCTTTTTATCTTGATGTAAGGCGGTAGGATTAAAAAAATAAAGCTATATTTAGGAAGTTCTGAAATATGACAACCGCAATAATGAAAGCGAAACCACTCCCGTCATTCACATCTGAGGATCACGAAATAAATCATTTTCCCCCATCACACTAAAAAAGAAAACCAACGAGGATGCAGTCTTTATTTAACACTTTAAAATATGGGTCCATCATAAAGAAATCCTTGCTCTCGTGAGGTGTCCAGCACACAGATGGGCGAGTGGGCTCCACTGAGCACGCCTGGGAAAGGTGACTGCAACACTTATTTTAGAAATAGTTCTGCTTGAGTTGGGCATGGTGGCATATGCCTACAATACCGACTACCCAAGAAGCTGAAGCAGAAGGATCACAACTTCAAGGGCATTCTGGATAACTTAATGAGACTTTGTCTCAAAATGAAATTAAAGACACAAAAGGAAGGAATGTTAGCTCGGTGGACTTTGAATTCAATCCCAGTACCACTAAAGATTTTTTTTTTTTTTAAAGTATGCTCTGCTTCCTTGTGAGCCAACTAAGCCTTTCCAAGCTCCCATCTTTGTAGACAGTGAGAGGGTCCTAGGATGTCCTGGCCTCTGCCTATGCCTTGTTCGCTATGCAATGCTGGATGGAACCACTTGCCGATGACTGTAAGGTTGAAGCAGGACAGAAGGGATACGTGGGGATCTTAGAAAAGCAGAATTGGGATCCATACCCTCTTAAATGTATTATCTACATGCTCCAAGGCAAGGTAGCTTATACTGCGGAGGGGCTCCTGGAAGACCTAATAAGTAAGAATGAAAATTTAAGAATAGCTACTTAAAAAGATAAATTTTGATATAGTTTAAGATAGAAGTTGCAAGATGCATGCATTGCGTCTATAAGTGCTCTCTCACTCAGTTTTCCTGATGACAGTCTGGTACCCAATCAGGGCTCCTTATCAGATGCTGAGAATGGATGCCTGCCCAGGCTACTAACCAGGCCAGGCCCTGTTTGGATTTCAACAGTCTACCCAGCCTCTTTTTAAATGGACACTAGTAAGGCTCTTCTGCCTCTACTCCTCTGGCTGGCAGGGAAGCGCTTCAGGGGGAAATGTGGCGTTTTCATAATATTCTTTTAACTCTGGCAGCATAACAAAAAGTGCAACAACAGACTGCAGTAGCCACTGAAGTTCAGTCTAGTTGGGCTTTATCTCAGCACTAGTGATGGCATCACTAAGGAGACCGAGGTGAACATGTAAATGCAGACGAGATGTGGCTCCTGTGCTATGGGGAAACCCCCAGGTTCATAACCGGAAAGCACCTGTTCTCCTCCCTGTCACTTAGGAGACCAGCTCTTGCACCTGCTCCTTCTGGCCAGCTTCAGGTGTGGAGGACTACACAGCGTGGGGGTGAAGCGGGGTGGGTCTCTGAGGCTGACAGAGGGAGGCCAGAGCAGGGGCCGCTCAGGAAGCACAGCTAGGTGATCCCAATGCCGTTCCCTGATTCTACAGAATTCTGTTCTTTTTTAAGGTAGAAAGAGATTTTAGGTGGTGCTGCCCTACCCAGTAAGGAGAACAGCTCTTCAGAAACTTTGCCTTTGGGTACTGGAAAACAAGGGTAGATGTGCTTTTATACACTTTAAAGGCAGGATCCTTGGCACTTGCTTTCTGGGAGCTGCCACTGTCACCTGGCTTCGGGACTCAGCCACTGAGGTCAGCTGCTGTTAGCTTCCTGTGTGCTCCAGCTAGTGGGGTCCCTGTGTCCCTCAGTCCTGCAACACTTAGCACTGTTTACTGTTGGAAATTAAATTTGTAAACTGCAGGGTTGTTACCAAAGAGCTAATATGGTACAAGACCCTGCTCCTGCTGCACTGAATTTGCTGTCTTGTCACCTCGTCACCAGGCTGATGCCGTCTTGTTCTGGGCCGTGACACCCACAGAGCTCAGAAGAGCCACAGAAGGTTCCCCATGAAAGCGGAAAGGAGATCCTTCAGTCCTGGTCTAACCAGGGGTAGACCTCTGACCACACACAGCATCTCATTTAAGTGGCATAATTAAAATCCATCCTTATTCACCTCAGGCACTCTATGAAGAGGGCTCCTGCCAGTTCCTTGCAGGTGAACCCCACCGTGTCTCACTGAAGGAGGAGAGAGGACAAACCTGAGTCTGACACACAGTGATTTCTAGACATTTTCTCTCTTGTCACTCTTCTGATATTCTAGTTTTCTTCCTCAGAGTTGGAATTTATGAAAAGGGCTCTTTTGGAAGCAGAGGCAATTGTCAGCTGACTCAAGAAGCAGGGTCAGAGGACCCATAAGGTCACTCACAAGCCCATTTTGGCCAACTCTGTGACTCTCAGACCAAATGCTCAGAAAACCCTGTGCTGTGTCATTTCTTCAGAACCGTGTAGACTGAGCTGATGTTCTGCAGTGATGTCAGAACTACCTCACCTCTTCACCAAGGGAAGATTCCCCCTCCTTTCCCAGGATATCATAGGGACCCCCGCTTCGCCCAGGGACCTTGAGCAATATCTGGAGATGTCATTCTAGGCCCGGGATTCTCAACCCTAGAACACAGACTGATAACTGGTTTATGGTCTCGGAAGTACCTGGCCACAGGGACAGAGAAGTGATGAGCCAGTGGTGAGCTGTGAGCGAAGCCCCACCCCCGTCAGCGAGCTCCTATTAGGTTCTGGTGCTGCTGCTGATATGACAGGAGGTGAGCTTGGAGCCCCGCTCCCCTCCTGCTGCTACTGCCTTTCTAAAGCTATTCTCTGACAACTTAGTGTGCAGCAAATAGCAGTCCCCTTGCCCCCACAACTTCTGTCCCTTGGGAGGATCGTCTTCAACTAAATGGACCTTGGTGTCAAAAAGGTTGGGGGCACTAGGCAGAAGAAAAGGACTGGGATCCTATGGGTGGAGGTCAGAATGTTGAATATCCTGCAATGCCCAGCATACCCCACGTCAGGTCACCACGTCAACAGGGCTGAAGGGGAAACACTCAGACTTCTGTCTTTGAACTAAGACTTTTCATGCTATGTTCTCATAAAACAGTACTTTCAGTACATTTGGAAAGGGAAGTGGTGGAAGGAGGGTCACAGAAGAGAAGGAAAACCGTGAACGAAGGTTTTACCTTAAGAAATTTATATGAAAATATAAGCCTTATTTATTTCCTTTTTTATTTAAATGTTTGGAAGTAGGGAGGGATGTGGATTATTTTCTTGTTCCCACAGACTCATATTTGCACCAGGCACTCACAAACTGTCGCACAGCTGTGTTTCTTGTCCCTCTGCCTCGCATCAGAGGCATAGATTTAATTAATTTATCACTGTTTTTCTTTGTTCCAGTTCAAGTTCAACTAGTTGGATTAAATGGCATAATGGATATGAAAAAGCTTTGAAAAGAGTTTAAAGCACTACACACATATAAAGTGTCATCATGGAAACCATGCAAAACAATTTGTCCCAATTACAATCATGGGATATTTGCATGGGCAAGTAACAGCAGAACTGCTTTGGCATACTGCTTTGGTATTTGCCAACCACTCACACATATGTTTCTGCCTCAGAAGAAGATGAGGTGTTGAACATCACACAGACATCAGATCAGATCAAGTTGAAAAAAGTAGCTTCATTTTTCTTAGATAGATGAAGCTGAATTCTTGAGATATCTTGTCTGTTTTACATGGATAATAAAGCAAAGTAACCAGTTTGGCCCCAGCATAAATTCATCAATACCTATTGTCAGTAGAATTTTTTAAATCATCATCAGCCATTTCAACTTTACTTGTTGAGTGCAGAAAAACTTGGCATCCCAACATCACAGGAAAAGATATGTGGATCTTCCTGTTAAGGAAAGGAACTCATCACTTTCAGGTAAAGGAAGCAAAGTTATCCACAACGTCGGTCCAGGAGGCAGATGTACAATATCTCTTCCTCAAATGTTCAACGGAAATGTAAGCTCATCACCACCACCATTTTGTCCCAAAGTGAAGTGACCATGTAGATGTCCAGAGGCCTACTTTCTGTTGCTCACCCTCCCAATTCAGATGCAACCTACCCAGGGGTTTATCAAGCAAATTTTAGTAAAAATATTAGCTCTTGGTTTGCAGGCTACTGGAACAAAAACTATTTACAAAGGCGTGTCCTACATAAGGTTTTAGGAAAGGACACGGGTGAGGGTTGTGAGGACAACTATGGCAAACACCTTCTTTGCCACACATCAAGTGGCTGCTTACCAAACACACAGCATGTGTAAAAGGATCGCTCACCCACCCCAGGTGAGGCATTGAATTCACTGAGCAGCCGCAGTGCTCTATGAGCCAAGGATGGATTTGTCTGAGGACACAGAGGTCCGAGATCTGATGGCAGGGAAAGGCGGAACACAAAGGAGGATACTGAGACATGGCCTCCATATTGGTAGTTTGACAGAGAGGGATGAATGGTCAAAGCCAGCCTGGTATGGGGAGCTGGATTCACCCATTTGTGAACTGGTTAAGGAGAGGAAATGGAGAAAGTAGGGATGGAAGCCACATCTGGCCAGTTGTGATGCAGTGCCTTGGTAGGGCCTTGGGGCTGAGGAAGTCACTAGCTGGACTGCAGGCCATGTTTTCTGACAGCGATGCAGCACCAACACGGCCTATGATTTGAAGGTTTTGCATGCTAGCTCTGTTCTACTTGAGGGAAGATGCTAAAAAGAGGTCCAGCCCACCTCTCTTGTAAGTCTGAGACTAATCAGTTCACCAGGAAATCTAACACTAAAAGGCCAAAGGAGAGAGGAGGTATTGGGGCAGATAGCCAGTCCTCAGGCACCTGGCCACCTTCAGAGTTTCCCGGAAGACAGTAGCCTGCAGTTAGAGGAGGAGAGTGTGACGCCCACGTGCAGCTTGTGCTTGAAGCTTGCCTGACGGAGGGGGAAACGAATCAATTAATAAAAACAAATTACCTTTTACTAAGTTAAATAAAAGCTAATATAAATGAAGTCACTGTGTGTATGACAGATTTATGCTAACTATAACCATTCCATTCCAAGATGGAATCGTTTTAATGTGATATTAAAAAAGATCAAATTAAGCTTTAATGAATGCGACACTCCGTGTCAGAAATGGAACAGCAGGCCTCCTCTCCACTTTCACAGCGGATATAGGTGGCAAGGCCACCTCATCAACTTCGCAGGAGCAGGAGGGGCGGGGAGCTGGGAGAACCTGGCCGGGTACCCACTGGCCTGCAGCCCTCCCACCAGCCCCTGCTGCTAGTTGCTCCCTCTTCCCACCATCCACGCCTCAGGAAGGTGTTTCCTTCAGCTGAAGGGAGTGGGTACCCCAGCCGCACTTGGCCCCTGATCCTGAGGACCACAGAGGAGGCACGTGGAGAGTGGGCAAGATCAAGCCCAAGTCGCCGTGAGGGTGTGCGAATGCAGACTCTTCAACCACTCTACAGGCCTGACACCGCAAACACTAGCCACCCAGCACAGGACTTAGCTGTCCCTTTAGAAACGAACAAGAATTAATAACCTGAGCTTCTACCAGCTTTGGCAATGCCTGTGCTCACCTTAGGTGGAGGAACCAATCCCATGAGAGCTAAGGGTGGCTGGAGTCCATGCACAGCTCAGTGTCCTACCTGCTTGTCAGCAGAGTGGGATCCACGCCGACAAGGAATCAGAGACAAGGAACTAGACACTCCAGGAGACCAAATCTCAGTCATTTCTACAAGGCAGAGTTAATTCTCTGTGCCTCAGTACAATCCTATATAAACAAGAATGACTTTCCTGGAAAGGGACCATGGGCTGCGTGCTTACGATGGCTTGCCAGTCATGGTTCCCTGCAACTCCATAGGACAGCTCCGAGCAAAAGACAGGCAGGTGGCAGGGGACTCCCCTGACCTTGTTACCACTCCTGCCAACTCATCCTTCCCTCCAAAACGTGTTTCCTACAAGATGCTTTTGATCCATTCTATGAAGCCATATGTTCTCTGGCTGTTGATATGCCTCCTTATTTCAGAGGCCACTTTCGAGAGTGTACCCCACAAGGCACTGGGAACAGAGCTTCTGCAGATGCACCTGCCCTGCGGGCACTCAGAGACCAGCTGGGCACTTGCAGACACACGTACATGGGGCGGGAACCTAGCCATCATCTTCCGTGCTCACAGTACGATAACGAGAAGAGGAAAAGCAGGAACGGGGAGGGTCACGAAGGAACCGGAGCCTTGTAAGTTTTCTCAAATCAGAGACATGCTTTGGGGTTTGCAATGAACTCTTGGTAAGAGGTGAAGGCTCTCTGTGGCCATGAGGCCCCCTTGCATTCCTGATACCCCCATTTTCCCTGCCGTTCAAGGCCCCTCAAGCTGTGCTCCTCACAGCCACGTCCACCTGTGCGACGGCCCCTTTCCTGCGCGTGCCACCTCCCACTTGACACCGAGTCACACTCACTTCCCTGGCAGTCTGACGATTATACTGTTGTTTTCCCAGCGAGACTGGCAGCTCCCACAGGCAATGACTTTTCTAAACAATGAAGAGTCAGTAAGCCTTGGGGTCCAGGACGTCCTGGGTGCCTTTTGTTCTGCTGGCTCCATTCCTGATCCAGGGAAGGCACAGCAGCCTCACATCCATGTGTTGCTCAAAGAGTACCAGAAGGAAATGCAGGCCCAACACTGAGCCCAGTGCCGGACTGCGCCCCCCCCCCCCCCCCCCCCCCCCCCCCCCCCCCCCCCCGCCCCTCCACGAGGGACCTGGTGAACCTGACATGGCACTGCACTCTGTACCAAGACCTGCTCCAACAGAAGTGCAGTGAAGGTTGATTTCACAACCAAACTGCACAAGCCAGGTGCTAGGATCATGCCCACTTTTCAAAAGCACAGAGAGGCATATGACTTTCCCAGTATCACACAGTATCCGGGGATGGACCTGGGACCTGAGCCAAGTAGTTATGGATCCAGGATTCGCAACTGTGAGGCTTTACTTTGTTCAGGGTTCAGCACCCACATCAAGAGTGAAGCTCTTCCCAGGCAGCTGCTCACAGATCGGCTCCCTCCACCATGCCCCGGACACTATTACTAGCCCCGCTTTATACACTGAAGACAGAGCTCTCCTTTGGGCTGAGTAGGACACTGGGGAGAATAATTCCCAAACATGCTTGGGGGAACTCTAGGGCCTGTCGACAGTCATGCTCACTTGACAATCATGGTACAGAAGTCGATGGTCACTGCAGGGACACTCATGACTCTTTAAGTTCTTTAGGACCTTAGGAGGTCATAACTGTTGGTGCTGGTGGGAGGAATGAAAGACACCTGAGAAGGAATCAGGTAAGTAGGGCTGTCACACTTCCTCCTGTGGAGAGAGCACAGTCCCCATCGGGGATGCCCTACAGGAAGCTACCAGAGCCAGAGGGAGGAGCTGGGGGACACGTGGGCTTTAAGGACACATTGGCATGGTAAGGAACCAAGAACAAAGGCAACAATAGTTAATTCAGTGGCTGGAAGGATGAGTCCTGTGCCCACAGACTATTTCAGGATAAAAAAAGCAAAATAAGCCATGCGAAAACTAGCAAGATTTGCAAAGGTAACCATGACTGTGTAACATCCATCCTGAGCACACTCTGCTTTCCTGTGTTTAGTTCTCTTATCCTCAAAGCTGCACACACGCCTATGCTGTGCTCCACTGGCTGCACCCCCAGTAGTATGTGCCCCAGAGGCACAAGCTCATGTTCTCTGAAAGACAAGTTCAAGATGCTTCCCCCGTGGGCCCCTCTGGATCCTGGGCATATCCCTGAGCCCAGCAGCAGGGGAATGGTTTTACAGGGTGTCTCCCTTCCCAGAGGAAAGTTAACACACAATGATGACAGTCTGTCACTGTCACTGTGACATCCAATGCACACAGGTCTCTGCAACAGTGTGCGAAAGAAGCCAGATGGGAAAGAAACTGCTTATCTGAAGTTCAAAGTCAGGCAGAAATTACCCAGAAGGTTAGAGTTCGAAAGTCTCCTGGCCTATGGGGATGGAATAGGGAAAGCAAGGGGGAAGGGCTCTGGGGCAGGTCCTGGGTGGTTTGGTTGGGGTGTCAGCCACATGGGGTCTTCAGTCTCTGGGATTTGCCCAGCTGTTCATTTAGCATCTGTGCAGTTTTCAGTGTGTGTTATTATCTCCCAGACTGGAAAAAAAGATCTCACTTTACAAAAAGAAGACCCAAAGGAAGACTCAAAGGGGAGGATGCGTATGCTTCTGTCTGGAGAGGTACTCTGGACAAGGGGCAGACACGACCCAGGGGCAAGAAGCCATGTGGCTGGTGGCTCAGGTTTCCTACGAAAGTGGAGCTCAGTGGAGGCCAGGGTCTGAGCTGGGAACGCTGCCCAACTGGCTATTTTTAGTGATGCCTCTCGGGCAAGGCCAAGGTTTGACATTTCATCCCAAGCCAGTGCTGTGCCTGCGTCATTACAATCAGTCCAGGCTCTCCCTGGGTCTGGAATTTTGCTTTAAAATAGCTCAGCTGCTGAAATTTCTGCCAAATGACCTTGTAAATTGTTTTCCATGATGTTGTGACCCAGAGATGCGTTGAGGATGCAGTTTCAAGAGTGGCAAGAGTGTAGGTCCTGCCAGCACACAGACTAAGATGTGTGAACCCTGTTGGGCTCCTGGATCTCAGTTTCCCAATCTGTAAAATGGAAGCTGTCATAGTGCCTGGTTATGAATCAAGGAAATGGGCACTCAGCTCACATGGAGCCCTACAGGGGCCATGAATAAGCTGGCCCAGAATCTGATCACGGTTCCTCCCTCCCTCCTTTGTAAAAAAAAGATGGAATTAAGCTGTGGTTCCATCATGTTGAAGGTTACTCTACCAGGAAATTAAAAAACAAACAAACAAACAAACAAACAAAAAACAAAACACATGGAATTCCTGGGTCTGGTTTCTGTGCTTAGAACTACTGAAGTCAACCCAGCATGTATATTTTAGCAATAACCAGAAAAGCAGCCTATTATGCACAAGGACCAATATAAATGGCATAACAATAACTGCATCTGATTCCTTTGCTCTTGGAATCTACTCTCCGACTTCCCTGACCCTTCTCCATTCTATCTCCAACTAGACTCAACCTCCTGCCCTTTTCCCTCATAGATGTTGTTTTTCAGCTGCTTGTGTTGCCTGCAGGTTCCTTCAGACCCCTGTCAGGCTCACAGTATTTGCCTTTTGTGCTATCATGCAGCGGCCTTACAGCATGGGGACTGATCTCTCCAGCCAGCATTCCAGGATCTAGAACAAAGAGAACACTGGCTATCCCAGGTGTCTCACTCCCGGGACATAGTATAACACAGGTGGCCAGCAGATCAACATACCCTCATTCTAACAGCAGTGACACCTGAGGGTCCCCTCTCACTCCACTGTCAGTGCCTCGGATCCTATGGGTCCCAACTCTCAGTAGCATTCCAGGGTCTGGCAGGAAGGGAGAGTGCCTTGTACCACCACTGCCACCTCACTTGCTGTCCGCCAGAACCCATGGCATCGGACAGCGGCCCTCTGGGACAGCAGTGTCATTCTGTGTCGATGGAGGACGTCCTAAATACCCATTATGGATTCCCGGGCTATACTCTAAAGGGAAACTACGAAGCAGTCCCTCCTAACCAGGCATCCAAATGGTGGTGGATGGTGGGCAGGTGCTGTACAGACCTGGGCCTCAGGGGTTTTTAATGTTTCTCAACTGTTTGCCAAATGTGACAATGAAATTGTTCCATATTAACAGAATTTTTAAACCCAGTTTCCTTTTATCTCAAGTCAACATAGGATCATAAATGCATGCTCTATGCTAGATGCTTTGGCAAAAATACGCAACAGGTGGACTTTGTACTCAGCCCTTCCTCCCACACTATAGCTTCTGCCTGTTCAACCATTTTTACTATTCCTAAAAAAATGTATTTATTATCATCTAAACATTCTTGATCACAGTTACAGAGCTCCCCTCAAGACAATGAGTACTTGAGCCAAAATTTCATCCGTATTTCCCAAAGCATAATAAACCTATGGCTCTCACCTTGGCTTCACTATGGAGGGTCATGTCCATACATCACCTGCCACCTTCAGGCTCGGTTAATAATGGCTTCAGTGAAGGATCTGGCTATTCAAATAATGCCCATGGTCCTTTCACAGACCAGTGAGGAGAGCAAGGACAGAGGCCAGTGGTGATTCATAGGGCAGGCTCAAAGCCCAGGATAGCATGGAGGTGAACACGCAGAGGGTGGATGTCTTCTACAAAAGGGTAGTTCAACTAAACAGTGGCCCGTTAAGGCTACAGTGGTATGTAGGCTGTGGCCATCATCTATTTAAAAGTTGTTTTAGGAGAAAAAAAAGTGGGCTGAATTTCAGATTGGATTTGCTTAAAGGAAAGGAGGTCAGGTATAAGATCTACAGGAGAGGAGCTGCATGTAGAGACACCCAAGACCACCGGATCTCCAGTCTGGCTTCCTTTGGAGAGCCATGCCACCCGAATCTCCTTCATGTTCCCTGTCTGTAGCGGGGAGAATGGCATGCACATAGCTGGTAGATGAGATGTGGCACAGGGAGTTCTTAAAAAGCACTGGATCCTTTGTGGGTATCACACAGAATTAAGGTAGAGTAACTTCAGGGGGGTTAGGGCCACATCTTCCTGTTTCACTCTAGCCAACCTAGAGGCCCTTGCTGCTCTCTTCCTGCCCTGGAACCCATCACAACTTGTGGCATCGTAGTCTATGCCTTTTCCAAGATAATCAAAACTGTGAGGCTGTGGGGGCAGGCAGAGCCAGAGCTGGGTCCTCATCTCTAGGGGCCAATGCCTAGACTAGATGGACCATCCAGTTCCTGCTGTGTGGTTGCCTCTCCTGACAGGACAAGAGGCACAGCATGCGGGCAACACCATCAGGTTTCCAAGGATGCCATGCTAATTGATGGTGTGGCTTCCACTGTAGGCTTTGTAAGTGGAGGGCACACGGCCTTTAAACATGGAAACAAAGAAAAACTCAATTGGCATTCTGATCCTGCTGGTAAAAATACTCAGATTTTGATGGACTGGGTTTCTAATTTGCCAAAACAAATCAACCAACAAAGAAAACCCAAGCCCGAATCCTCCGCCCCAGGAAACCAAAGAAGTCCTCTTGCAGGAGTCTAAATTTCATAGCAATGAATTTCTGAGAAAAGGGAAGGGCAGGGTCATCCCCTGGCCTTGGAGCTCAGGTCACCAGCAGCCTGTCTCTGCAGGCTGACTTGCTGCAGGTCACTGGTCACCATAAGTGTCTCCTGAACTGCTGTTCTAGTCTGTCTGGTTTACCTTCAGAAGCCACTATTGGAACCTTTTAACGTGATTGCTGATGAAATGACTTCCTTTCCTCATCCAATCCATCTATTTCTGATGACCCACTTTTGGTCCTTTATGCACCACACCTTAGAGAACTGGGTCAGGATGTGCATGAGGCTTCGGCGACGGATGCGTTAATAGATCCTGCCATTCAGCCTCCCAATTTTCCAGGCCTTGGACAGGACAAAGCTTACTATGTACTGGAAATGGGAAACTCAGAGAAGGTTAGGGTCAATATAAATGACTAAGTCTTATGTTTGCCCATGACAGAGGATCCTTCAAAGTTTTGGCCACCAGCACTTGTGGGGTCTCCTCTCTGGGGCCTATGTGAATTCGCCTCCCTCTTCCACTTTCTCTGTGCAGGACGGGATCCTCACCCTGACCTATTGCACTGGTCCTCTCTAGGAGCCAGCCCACTTCCCTCCAACCCCAGTGGGTTGCCTCTGACAAGAGTGGGCAAGATCACCACACTTGCAACAGGGAGGAACAAAAATTGAATGAGATGAAGGGGGTTCTGGCCCACTGTGAAATCTCAGAACCTGGCAGGCAAGTGTTACGGTGCTCAGGGTAGGCAGAGAGCATGCTTTCTCCACAGGCATCTTCCTAGGAAGGTAGGGATTTCCCAGATACTTATTTTCCAGTGTATCCATGAGAAAAAATGAGTTTCATGATTCGGTGTATCAACGTCCCCAGGACTGAAGATCAACACCGAGGACAGAGACCCAAGAGAAGAGATAGGATGACACAGTCTCTGGCAGCGATGAGCCCTCTCTTAGATGAAGATGCTGGGAGCGCTCTTTAAAGTCTCTTACCTTTCTTTCTTCATCTACAAAATGCCCCAACATCACCTAATGCATAAGAACATTTTAAGATGTATGAACACATTTCTAAAAAGCTATTAATTGTCTTAAAGGAACATTGATAAGTACTAAGTGCTGGCTGAAGTACAGTAAGCTTCCCTAAGAGTCTTTCCTGGGAGCAGGGAACACACATTCCCGAGCCTTTCCTCCTCTAAGCTCATTTGCTTGAGTGGAAGGTTTTTTAAATGAGTTTTCATTTCAGAAAAACATAAAATCAGAGTATAAACCATAGAATTAGAGGGAATTTGGAGAAATAAAAGAAAATTTCTGGTGCCTTCCAGGCCCATGATCCCCCACTATGGAATTCTAGGTCCTGGTATGATTGTGCACATACCCCAGCAGAGACAAGTGACAGCCAGGAAAGCTGGGACTTTTGCCCCACTGATGATGTGGCCTCACCCTCACTGTATACTCCTCCTCACTCCCTTATAGCCTGATTCTCCTAAAATAATTCAGGACACAGCTTGACACCATTTTCATCACTCATGCAATCTTTCAAACAACCCCACTATGGATGTTCTGCCAATAATAATGATGGGAGCAAGGAAGTCCCAAGTCAGCCACCAGCTCCAGAAGCCTGGGGGCAACTCTGCAGACTGACAGTAAAGGCAACATTTTACACAGACTGAGTCTTTTTTTTTTTTTTGCATGAAGTTGTTAACTCCCCCATTGAATCAAAATTCAGATAATAAATGTGCCCACCCACCTCTTTGATGAAAGCTAAAAGGCCAAGATACCTCCAGCTTGTACAAACTCTCTGTCCCAGACACTTGTACCCAGGCTCCCTTGGGGTGCATGTGGGGATACAAGGGTTAACTCACAATCTCCCAAGATGCATCAAAACCCCACAGGATGCAGAGTTGCAGCACTCTGAACACCATGGCACGCAGTGAGTCCTTGTGTCTTAACTCTGGTCTTTCCCCAGGTGTGGCTCAGAAGCCAGCCAGAGTATGAGATACCAGTGTATTTCAAATCACTAAATGTATGGGTTGAAGATCTTCCCGATCAGATTTTCAAACAACTTTAAATGAATAACACTCTACTGAGAAACAGAGGCAAAAGCTGCACAGGCTTCAATAGGAAAATTTCAAATGCTGAATATAGACGCAGCTGATATTTACAATGATTTCCAAACGATGTTAATCCAGCCATTAGCAAAGTTTACAATTGAATCTAATGAGAACCTTCACCATATGGAAAATCCCCCACCCTTTCTCTCTCTTCTTTTTTACCCTAAATGTGATCTTCTGCAGAGTAGCCTCCTGTGATACCAGCTGTGGCAGGGCTGCACCCTTTGCATCTGGGAATGGTATCTGCATCTTCCCCTCAGTCTTGAGAGGTCCAGGTTACACTCAACTGCCTTGTGGAATGCCTTAGAGGAACTGCTGTGTTTCAGCTAAGCCCCCACTCCTCCACCTCTCCCCTTGCCCAGCCCTCCTACCCTTTGTCCCACTTGTCCTTCAAGCCCAGGGTGTGTGGTCCAGGCAGACTTCCCGTGCCTCCTACATCCCTTTCCTCCCCTCTTTTGCCACCTCTGCTGGGGCAGCTGGGAAGAGTGCGCTCTCTCCCCTCTCCCCTGCCCTCCCTTCCACCTCGACACCATCTCCCCCAGGGGACTTTGATGAATACTCAGAGCTATGGATGGTCCTCCCTACCACCACAGTAACAGCCAGGTCTCTTGTGTTACGGCCTGCAGGGTAGGGAACAGCCTCACTATGGAAAGGCATGCTGGGAACTGAAGGACAGGGTTCTGAGAGCTGGGAAATGCACACAGGTACTGCTTAGATATCGACAAGGCTGACCCACTGCCATCATGTCCCTGGACTCGTCCGGGAATCCAGCAGAGGCAGCTGTCGTCCTGCAGCAGGGATACCATGGCCTGTTTGCCCGGGATCACTGCTTGAAGAGATGTGAGACTGACTGGTCCACCAACCAGGGTGATTCCACCCTTCTTCCAAATACGGGCCCTAGAACCTAGGCTGGAGACCAGCAGGGGCTGGAGCCCATGAGGCAAGTCACCCCCTATACCTACAGTGAGGCCAGTAAGCACAGGGCAGCAGCATGAGGGTGATGGCTGGAAGAGTTGTCTCTTTGGTTCAGCAACGTTAACACAGATGCTGGCGCTACAGAAGCAGGGGGTAGCGGAGGGAGGCCAGGTACGTAGGGTGCAATCTGTCTCTCCTCACCCTCTACGCCCCATGCCAGTCAAGCTTGAGGTTGTTTCTGTCCACTGAGCTTTAGATGGTGAGTCAACATCATTTTGGACCAGCCCTGTATGTGGTGGGAGTTTCTGTGCAAGCCAAGACCATCCTGAAACAACCCTGTCTGGATCCACGAGTTGAACCATTCTGAACCACTCATTTCAGAGGCAGCAAGAAGGGGCTCAGCTATTCCCCCGAGAACAGCTCTTGCCATAAACCATGCCACAGTGTTTACTGCTCCTAACACAAACACAGACCAGGGCAAATGCCCATACATGCCACCAAAGTTTCCAGTGCAAGCCACACCCCTGTTTTCTCTGTATTGCACACATATTGCTGCTGGCCTCTGGTCACTTTCTCTTCCCCTGGCCACCTGCACCTGTGCCTGCCCCCTCTATCGGAATCACAGACCCAGAGGCGCAGACCTGTGGCCTCCCTGACTTTGATCCTACTGAGGTCATTCTGCACTCTGGAGAGCAGGGCTTCTTGTTCTCACTATGGCCACTCGCTACGGTCACCAGCTTAAGGCTTAGCAGAACCATCACTGTGGATCTGAGACCCTCATATGGCTCCAGCGGTGCATGAGCACAGAAATGTCAGGGTATCATGATGGGCCAACCTTTAACCTGTTGAGGATGGCTTCTCCAGGAGTTTGCTTCTAACATGCAGATCCCTCAGGTGGGGAACATGACTATCTGGTGTCTTTCCGGAAGCATGTCACTTTCTTCCAGTCTCTGGGTATGCAGTGCTCCATGAGATGGCGTTTGTGTAGGTATCGATTGGCCAACTGGTCAAATATAATATTACAGACAGAGGGAGGCTGGTTGGGTCCTTACATCACTAAGGGAAGAGAGCACATATGACCTCACAGTGCAGAGGGAGAGCAGCACACACTAAAATGGCAGCTTTTTTCCTAATAGTGGAATAATGGGTTTTAAAGTGATCTTGTTTTTATTTTTTTTAAATGAGCCTGTCACTTTACAATAGTACTTGATTTATAGAAAAACTGTAGGCATGGTCCTGAGAGATCTTGTACATGCTACAGGGAGTTTCCTACTGTTAACATCTTATTTGAGTGTGGGACAGTTATCACAATTAACAAATGGGTATTGCTACATCATGGTTACTGACTGCGGTTCACACTTGGCTGAGACATTTGTAGTTTTCCCGGTGTCCTTTGTCTGTCCCAGAAACTCCTCATTCAGGACCCATGAAATCAACTTTCATTTCTCCTTGGATTCCTGTTGGCTGTGACAGTTTCTCAGATAATCTTCAACTTCGATGGCCTCCATAATGTCAGCAGTATAGAAGGTCAGGTCAGGTACCGGTAGGACACACTGCTTAAGTATATCACCATTTGTTTTTCTTTGAGCAAATGCTGGCCTCCAATACCACAGAGTTGCCTGCCTGGCTGGCGGTACCAAAAGCCTCCCTGACTATGCACAGCTAGCACTGGGTACGACCATGGAGCCAGGCACTGACCCTAGCTTCCCTGCCCAGTCCCATCCGCTCACTGAATATCCTTCATCTCCATTTGGATTCCTGGCTTCAAACAAAAGCTAACAATAAACCAAATCTCCTTACAAAATAGATGTTGAGTGAGCCAGCTCACCAGCACATTATCTGAAGACAGTTATTATTACCAAGATGGCCTGACGCTGTTCAACAATCTACTAATTAGATGTGGTACCCAAAGCTATTCTGGCTGTTAGAAAAATTACCTTTGGAGAAAATGTATATATTTGTAAATGTCTCTCTGTGTGTATATGTCTGTATTTATTTTTAGTTGTTGCATCTGACTCAAGAAATACATTCAGCCAAAAAATGTACACAACATGTTACCAACTCACTTAGGAAAGCAAAATCCTCCAAACTCTCAAAATGGGCTTATTTTTGAAAGCTGTGTTATAGGGAAACCAGCAGTTTAGGGCCTTGAGTGGAAACATTTTAATCCTTAGCGCCTGGCTCACTCTCAGTCTGTGCAGTTGGACCTCTCTGGTTTCTCACTCAAAGCTTTCTGAGCGCGCAGAGCCTCTTTGGTGACACAGGCCTACATTTCCACCCCAAGTCACTGTAGCCTCTCTTCTACTGAGTTCCTACCTAATGCAATTACGAGAGTCCTCAAAATTATGGACACCGAGAAGGCTGCTTTGAGTCCTTACCATCACAGCTCCTAGGTCTACCTTACGATAGAGGTGGCTGAGCTCTTCCCTCTCCTTGACTCTTCCAGGCAGACTCATGCTCACATCACTAACAGCAGAATTATTTGCACCTAGTAGATACCACATAAATATTCACTGAATTAATCATCTGATCTAATTCAGCTTTATCCTTCTGAGGGAGAAAAAATATTATAGACACAACATAATATACTCAGCTGCTTGTTTTTTCAAACTTCTTTTACCAAAGAAAGCCAGCTGTAGCTGAGCTTCAGATCATCAATGGTTAAGACATGTGAACTGAAGAAGTATATGTGACTGGCCTGTTTAAACATTTATGCTGCATTCACAATGGCCACATTTAAGGCTGGGCTATTATTGTAATTGGATTTTAATAAGGACAGAGAATTGTCTACAGTTTTTGTTTCCTGCTTGCTTCACATGTGAAAACAAGAGGCCTGAGCTTCTCTGCTCTCTCCAAATGTGTAAGTTTCCTACCTCAGAATTTTTACTCAAAATTTTGGAAAAGAAGTATGTCTGTCACAAAGTGTCACACTCTGTCTATCCCCCTCCATAATCTACATAAATATTTAACACTAATAATAAAGTCACTTGAGTTTTTCTGTTGTTAGCATTCAGAATTCTTGTGGGGAGTAAGTGATTATCAAATCATACACAGTCTGAAATTACTTTATGATCTTTTAATTGCTTTTGTCTAATTTAAACTTCAAATTTTGATATCATCTCCAGATTTCTAATGGCCTGGGCAGACTCATCTTGACCTTCTCAGCCTAGTGACGGAATTTGCCACGTTTATTATTAGGGAAGATTCAATGACCAGTGAAAATCTCATGTGATCCTCGGTATTGATGAAGCAATCAGTAAGCCCATTCACCTAACGCAGCAAGTGTGAAGACTGGATGGACATCCCTAAAATGCACTAGGCTTTTAGCTTCTTGGGAGCAAAAGCCTTTTGCTCATCACTTCTCCCTTTCTCTCTCTACCGGCACATACTAAGCACCTTCAGCACCGACTGCTTGTCAGGCAGCTTGCCACAGTCGACAAAGCAAAGAATTAAATAAACAACCCACCTGATGCTTTGAGGCCCCTGTTGCAGACCTACCCAAACAGGTGCTGACAAAGGTCTTGGCCCATGGTCCGTGTGGACAGCATCCTGGCTTTGCACCCAGCCCAAAAGCTGAGTGTCAGCTCCTCCGTTTATGGGCTGATTTCTCTCCTTAGGGCACAAGAAGCAAAGCCAGTAAGGTCCCCCTTGGAGGAGTCTCTACCTTACCTCACTTCACATCTCATCTATCCCTTCTGGCAGGGAAAGGGGAGAGGCAGACACCATTTTCAGAGTTTAGGATTCATCACAAACCATCTTGAGACCATCTGGTTACAGAATTTCTCAAGTGACCATGGCTTCACTCTGTTTTTCTCTCTTGTCTGCATTTCATTTTTTTTTTTTTAACCTGCCATTTTGCTATGGACCCTGATATGCCCCCTACTGAATCAAATCCACTCTATGGGGCTCATATCACAGACCCCCCTTCCAGGATATGAATGAAGCAGACGCAAATCTAAAAATAATTTTCACTAGAAAAAATAGCCTCAAGCCCTACATCTTAAGCAAAATGTTAAGGAGTGACACAACGGACCCAGTGCTGCGTAATGAGAGAGGAGCACCTGCCCCCACTCCCGGGATCCAGGGACAGCCTCTGTTGTTTCATCTTTGTTCCCATTAAATCAGACACTTCTAAATCAAGCCCTCAGGGAGGAAGCACTGAAAGTGATGAGAAGGCAGCCCTGTGCGGTCTGAAAGAGAAGCATGTGTTTCCTGCCTAACTCTGCCAAGATCAAGGGGGATGTCACCATCCAGAGACACTGGGAAAGAGTCAGGGTAATTGTGTTTCTGGTACCAATTAAGCCATTAGTCAGATTTACATGTGATGAGGACACTACAGCTGCCACATCCAGATTGCGTCTCACTGATAGGTGAGACCAGTTACTCGAGGGGGCTAGAGCTTGGGGTTTTCCGGGCTCCCCAAAGGCAGCCTTGAGTACCTGAACATGGCAGGAATGGGCCACCTTTGGACTAGCTCATTGAACCAGCCCTGCTCTTTTTAAGTGAAAAACACAGCAAAGTCATAAAAGTACTGGCTATGCCATGTTGAGGATCTTGGGTAGCTACCTAATCCTTTTGAGCCTCAGTTTCCCCATCTTCCAAGTGCAGGTAGGAACCACATATACTTCCAGGGGTTAAGGATTACAGGAGCTGGTAAGTAGAGGGCTTCATACATTCTCAATTTCGATGGTCAGTATTCACACTCCTTAACTTAGTGTTTATGTATATTAATGTGGTGTATTAGTTTGGGTTCTTTCAAAGACAGAACTTACAGATTTTATCACAAAAGAATCTATTAGGAAGGCTTATAAATCCAAGGACAGAGATAGTCCAAGATGGCTGCTCAGCTGTGAAGTAGATCTCCCATCCAGGACTGCAGGACAGCTGGTGAGGTGAGAGTCTGCTGTAGATCTCGGGCAAAGACCAAAGCCTGAAGATTGGTGATTGAAGAGCAGCAACGGGCAGACAGGCACAAGTTGAGGCTGGAGCAAATCTGTGCTGAATGTCGGCGTCTGAAGACAACTGAGAAGCCAAGACTTTCCCAGAGGAAGAAGCTGTGACAATCTTTCTTCTTCCTTCCTTTCATACAGTTTGAGTTCCAGTTGGCCCTCCCACATCTGGGTGGGTGCTCTTCCCTCATGGCTGCCCCACAAATCACTCACACTCGAATCCAGGCTGGTTCTTGATTCCCAATCTAGGTGTGGTCCCTAATTCTAAGAGAGGTGTGGTTCCTAATTCCCTCAAATTGACAATCTCTTCAGTGATCACTTATGGACACTTCTAAAGCTTACCGCCTCTCAATCTCAGCCCTATTAGCATCTGAGGCTGGATGAAACTTTGATGTGAGGGGCCGTCCTGTACGGTACTGAAGCGCATCCTTGGTGGGAATGACATCCTCAAACTCCCCGATCTGTGACAACCTAGATAGTCACAGATGTTGCCCAGTGTCCCCTGGAGTCAAAATCACCCACAACCGGAAACCCCTGATTTAAGATAAGAAGGCCAAGGCTGTTATCAGAAATATCTCACAAGTAGAAAGTGGCTTCAGATCTTGTATTTTTTTTCTTTTTTTTTTTTTCAGCATTGGTGATTTGTTGATTACACACAGGCTGCCACTTTGAGCTATATCTTTTCATTATTTATTTGAGTTAGGGTCTTGCCAAGTTGCTAAACTGCCCAGGTTGTGCTTGAAATTGTGACTTTAATTTCCTTCCTCAGTATATTATAATATATGTGTATATTACACATATATACATGTATATATTATATATATTCTTTTCATTGAAATTCTGCTTTATTATTTGAAAGTCATAATCTGAACAATATTGAGCATGGAGAAGGCAGCAATGACTTAAAAGCATACAAATCAAAAATTTATACAGTAAACAAAAAATTTAAATGAATCTCAGACTTCAATACATTGAGGGGTACATGATTCAGAAATTTAAAAATGGTATTATGTATGCATTTTTTGAGACAGGATCTTGCTTTGTAATCCAGGCTGGTCCTGAACTCCCTATGTACCTCCCAGGCTGGCCTCAAACTCATTGATGGCAACCTTCCTGCCTCAGCATTGCGAGTGCTGGGATTACAGGTGTGTACCACCATGCCTGACTACAGAACATGTTTTAAAAACCATTACCAAACATCGTTCCTACAATAAAGATGCCCCTGGAGATTTTAGGAAAGGCCTAAAATTTGAATATGTAATAGGGTCCTTGGAAGGGGAGCCTGCTGTGTTAAGTCCGCCTCAGGCAAATGGATAAGGGCATTATGGATAGAACTTCAGGGCCTTCCTTGGCGTGTGCTCTACCTGCAGCTCCACATCTGTGAATCCCATGCTTTCCAACCCCAGGACAGGGGCTCAGATCTGCTGCCCGCACATGAGCTGAGCTCTTGCAGGGACAGTGAGCGGGAAGTGAACTGCATTCCTCCCTCAGCCTCGAGGCTCATGCAGAGAGAGCAAGGGAGGGGAGAGTTTCCACAGAAAACCAGGCTGCAAACAAAGGTGTTTTGAATTGACCTGATCATGTTTAATTTCTTCACCTCTAGGGCGAGCCACAGACAGAGTTCAAATGGCAGAGCAACTGCTCATTATGAGAACAAATGCCAACACTGGGATGAAACAAAAAGAAATCTGTGTACACTTCATCCAGATTTCTGTGACATGTTACATGACATTAAACAAACGATAAATAAGAATTAGGACAATTTATTCAGAACGTGGCTTTTATACTGTGTATTCAGTTACTGTGAGGCCAGATATCGAGCCCTGAATTTAAAGTCAAGTATGATGGAAGTCCTTTAGAAGGATATATGACCCACAGCCCTTCATAAAATGCAGGGGGTACCTGGTTGACCCCAACCCAACATCTGGGACACACTCCTCGAGTTCCTGATGCCAAAAACCACTTTCTGGTTTGCTATGCCAAAAGGTATTTAGCAAGACCGGTTGATCTTGACTTTTATGATCTCATTTCCTACCTTGTTCGACCTTTTTATTTCTTTTTTTGAAAGAAAGATGCTTACATTTATTAAGAAGTCTGCACACTGGAGTGTCTGCAGTCAGACACTGACTGATGTCCGCCTGATGCACCGCCCTCTACTGGCAACTCGCATGAGTGCTCTTCAACCATGTCTCCATAAAGCCACGGCAACCTGCCCTCATTACGGGGTCCTCTTGTTCACCCCCAGGCATATGCAGGCCCATTTCATGCCAGAGAACACAACACAAGGTGCCTCTTGTTCCACTGCTCTTGATTTCTCACTGGGGAGAACTGTGCACAGAACTGTCTGCTTTTCAAGGCAGTCTGGGTTCTCCCTGGGACTCAACCAAACCACTGAATGGATAGTCATTTTGGCCAAATCCTCTTTCAGTGAGCTCAAAGCTTTCAGTAAGTTTTACATTCATGCCAACTCTGTTGTTTTGTAAAATAAAACATCCCAATCACCCAGGTGGATCTCCCTCTGTGTTTTCTCCAGAAATGCTGAGAGTGTGAGTCAGCAGAGAGTATTCAGAGTCCTCAGTGTAGGAGATGCCATGTGGAGACATTCTTATGGAGTCACCGATCTCTGGTAAATTTCTGCCAGGAACAAAACTAAAGAAAGAAAGGACATTTCCCCGGCAAGCTGCGTGTACTGATGTTACCTGCTTATATTTCCCTCTGCCCTCTAGACATAGGAACCCCACACTGAACGGAGGCTCAGCTCCAGGGCTGGGCAAGGCCATCCCACCCCTCGCTTGGGAGGTGAGTCCCCTCTGCTACACTTATGTTTCCTCTCCTCTTGCTCTTCACCTTATGTTTTGGTTCACTGAGCCCTCATGGCTTTCAGGACGTGAGATAGGTATATCTGAACAAGTGTTACCACAGTTGCACAAATGCCAAGCGGCTTGGCTTCGCTTTTCCTTAAGCAGTAACACAATTAAGTTTGCATGCAAACTTAGAGAGTGATCAACCCACTGCGAGGTACGAAGGCCTCAGGCAAGATGTTTCCATATGACCAGCCACCAAGGGAACGCTTCTTAACTACACAAATTGTCCACAAGTGGAAACAACAACTTCCTAAGAAGCAAGTCCCAGACAACTTTGGAAAAGCAGAAAACAGACTTCTAAAAAGCATAAGGATTTACGTGGAAACACCACATTACAGTCAAGGAAGAAGACAAACCAGACCACCAGGTTGCAAACATATGAAACATTCTACGTAGAGGCAGCAGGTTTTGAAGTTAAAATTGAAATTCTGTGCTGCTTCTCACTTGGGCTTTGTGGATTGTGTCAGAGAAGAGTATAATCATTTTCTATGCTGGTTTCTCCAGTTAGACAGTACACATCAATTCTTTTTTCTGGTTCACTGCTTAGCTATCTCATTCCTCCCTTTTTCATTTGCACAAGGTTGACCAAGAAGGATCAAGCAATGCCACCACAGGGTTGGAAAATGTGAGCCACATTCCTCACAAATCAACTAAGAAACAACGGTCTGCACATGTGCTCTCCCGTGTCCTCTTACTTTACACAAGGTCTTCATTCGGCATCCTCAGGGGAGCAGTGGGGACTGGATGACCCGTTCTCAGAGGTACAACTGGTATACACAAGGACACACGCATCCAGCTCTAATAACAGAATGACTTACCTAGAAAAAAGAGAAAAGTTTCATTAGTTGAGCCGGCAGTCCCTCCCATTTGGTTTCCTAATGAATGACAATGACGTTAGCAGGTGTAGTGCCAGCTGGAATAGTGTTTCAGGGCCACAGAGAGACACATGTTCAAAGATTTGAGATTTAGTGAGGCCAGAGGAGCTGTGATACCACCACTGTCTCCTGACTCCTTCAGCCAGGCCTCTTGCAATTGTGTCATTCACCTAAGAAAACGATCCCTAAGTTTATAATAACTGCTCTACTCTATGGAAGTCAGGTATAATAACACATAATCTAGATCAGGAGTTCCTAACCCCTGGGGCCATGGACCAGTACTACGATGGGGCCTTGGAAGGACCGTGCTGCTGGGACAGATGAACAGCAAGTAGGAGGTGAGAAGTGAATAAAGCTCCGCCTCCTGTCAGCATTCTCCTCATAGTTTCTAATGCCACTGTTGATCTGACAGGAGGTGGAGATTCACTTGCCACTCCTCTCCTGCTGGCACAGCCCATTTCAAAGCTACCCTCCAGTCTCTTCCAACAAACTACTGTGTAATAGGTAGCTCCGCCCCCCCCCCCCCCCATTCCCATCCTTGGGGTAATGGTCTTCAACTAAACCAGTCCCAGGTGTCAAAGAGGTTAGGGACTACTGATCTATATTATCTTACTCCGTAGGACTTAAGAAACTATCAATACTGAATCTATGAAGCTGACTGACGGCACACAGAGGAGCATACATGTAGGTTGCTGGTCACCTCCTCGAGGCTGGACCTACAGGAGTAGACACGGCCTGTCTAGGGCTCTGAAAACATGATTCTGGTCCTAACCAGAGAAGACCTCGAACATTGTTGACTATGTGTGGGAGAATTCATTCTGGTGCCATTAGTGGCACTCCCAGTAGGTGCAGGATGGCATCTACCAAGGAGGCATGCTTAGTTCACTGCTGCAAAGGAAGTTATGTGCCCCAGAACTTCAACAATAAGGAATGTGTGCATCCTGCCCCCTGCTTGGAGGGTTCACGTGGGTGTTGAAGTGCGCACCTGCCGAGGCCTGACACTCCCGGAGTGCATTCTGCCCCAGGCTTGCTCCCCACTCCAGGCCAGGAGCTGCAGAAGTACTTGACAGGCCAAGGTTTTAAGAAAACAGGATTTATGAGGATTAAATACTAACATTTCAAGAAGCTGCTTCTACCTAATGCCGTAGAGACACAGTCAGTTTGTACTATTCCTGACACTGTTTTATGGTATGTGGTGCTTGAACTTAACCACGGGTCTTTCCCTCACTAGGTCTTGGGGAAAAAGAACACAAATCGCAAAATTCAAATGTTTCTTTCCCTCCAGTGTTTCCTAGCTCAATATACACATGGTTGCTTAAGTCTCTTTGAAGCAAGCTCAGCATAACCCAAGACAGAGCTAGAAGCACAGGTCAGGCAGATGCCAGCACGGTGAGGCATCGTGTTCGCAATTTTCTCCATTTTCACAATGAAGAATTTTAATGAGCAAGTACTGCAGCTCTGCTCCCAAACACGCATTTTAATTCATTCTGCAATTCCAAGTGCAAGTGTGAATAATGACTTTATAATTTGTAATTATTGGGCCTGAGCCCTCCTGGTGCACATCCCTTCTTTATTTCCACTGTATATCCTATTAAAAATTTAATTTCCATATCTGCGCACAGCTCATAATACTTCCATTACGTGACAAACACAACAGTAATGTAAATGAATTACTGACACACATGCCCATGCCAAGTCCTTGAGAGACCCGACCAGCAGGGTGACCCCTCCTCCACCTCCCAGGGGATGCCCTGTAGTTCCCAAAGGGGAAGAAACATCTTCATACTGATGCTATGGGTACAGCAGCAAAAGCCATTATAATGTTAATAGTAATAGTTCCAGTGGCCCAGTTAAGGACTTGGTTACCTCAAGGCTGTATAAGAGCTCTGTGTAGATTGCTTCATTGATCCTCTCTGCCACCCACGAGGCACACAGGCTTCCCTACCATCGCGACATGACCCGATGAGGTTTGGAGAAACCTACAGGATGGGGGCAGGGGGACAAATTGGCTCTGGGCCTAGATAAATTCAGGGCAGCCTCTGCCTAAGGCTTCTTTATTGTCCCCAGGGCATCTTTCAAAGTCATGGATGCCCAGGGAGGCCAGGGAGATGAGCTCAAGAACAATGCCTCCTGGTCCTGCCCACACAAGCTGGCAGATGGCTCTGTGCCAGTGCGTGGGACAGATCTGTCAGGTGCCTGTAGGCTGAAGCACTTGTGATGACTGGGCCAGCTCCCTGCTGTGTGACCTTGGGGACATGGACCAAAACATCTTAAGAGGTGGCCCAGAAATGGTGATTGTACCCCTCCCATACTGCCTGTGTACCCTGCTTTATAGTGGAATAAAAGGAGACTGTTTCTAAGGAGGAAGGACCAATTAGCAGTCTTTCACCAAATCCCTAAAGCGTGCAGGCAGCCCTCCACCTGCCACCGGCTTCACCTTCAATGTGGACCAAAGCAGAAATGTTATTACTCTCCCAGGCAGGGAAGTTGAGGCACAGAGGGATAGAGGGACTTGGCCTTTGTCTACCCTAGAACACTCTTTACACATAGACTCTTGTCATTCTTGCTGTGAGGATTGGACAGAGCCACCTTGTCCAATTTACATGACAGCACATACTACAGGTGGTGGGTCACCTGCCAGTGTTTTACGAGGGTTCTGGTGCCCGGGTTTCCTTCCTCCTCTATGGTACTGACCACCACAGGCTGCTCCACCAGCAGCTTTGGGTGAGCTGAGAAACCTGCCATGCAGCCCGGAGGCTACTGTCCCTAACAGTCATGGCCTTAGTCACTGTGACGCCTACTGCTCAAGGTCAGGGCCAAGGCTTTCTGTCTGCTCTTGGGGGGAGCCTGCAGGAGACCTGGAGTAATAACAGTTGAGTGAAAGCCACAACGATTCTGGGGAAGTTCTGCCACTTCCTGGGAATCCCAGGTAGGGAGGTTCATGGATATCACGTCTGGGAGTTTATCTTCATATCTAGTGATTTTATATTTAGAGTGATTTTTTAAAAATTTAGTAGTTATTGGGCTGGATTCTGTTCAAAGCTATAACTAGAAGTTGGAGCTATGCTGTTCCCTGAGTCCACTTGCCATTATATATTAAAATATTGATTCACTGACGGAGTAGGAAGGGATTTAGTGTAGATTTGTGCTCATTCAAGCAACAACATTCAAACATTCTATTTCCGTTAAATGTGAAATTCTCTGTCCATAGCAATTTACTCTCATGGGCTTCCATGCCCATGTCACCAACCAATCTGCTCTTTGCAAGATGCTGCCTTGATCCTTTGTGTTATTTTTATTTTCAAATAATTACAATTATAACATTCTAGGCTAGAGTGTGATAATTTGTGTATACAATGTGTAATGATCAAATGAGGACAGCATTTCTATCTCCTTGCATGTTTTATTTTATATGTATTTTTTGATATGATGACTAGAACCCAGGGCCTTGACACCGAGCTACATTCCCAACCCCCCACTTCTTTAAAAATTTGAAGCAAGGTCTCACTAGGTTGCTAAACTGCCCAGGCTGGGCTCCCATACATATGTGTGTGTGTGTGTGTGTGTGTGTGTGTGTGTGTGTGTGTGTGTGCATTTAAAATGATAACTGTGTATTTTAATAGAGTATATGGATCTTTATGTAGCCTGTCACATATATTACAATTCTTATACTAACCTGTAAAATATAAAGCAGAGAGGTTGGGCTAAAAATTCAATGGATAGGGGCTGGAGGAATGGCACAGTGGTGAAAGTGCTTGTCTAGAAAGCACAAGTCACTGAGTTCAATTCCCCAGGGCCACAGAAGCTGGACATGGTGGTGTATGCCTGCAACCCTGGTACTCGGGAGACGGAGGCGGGAGGATTGGCATGAGTTTGAGTCAGCCCAGGTTACACAGTGAGTTCAGGGCCAGTCTGTACTAAAGAGCGAGACCCTATCTCAAAAAAAGAAAACCAAATCAATAGATAGATAAAATCTTGGAAAAATCAGCATAATGTGGAGAGGAGGGAAGGAAGTTACCCAAATGGGGGTTGGGCAACCTAAGTACAGACAGCAACAGGCAGACCTCAGTCCAGCCATGCCAGGAATGATAAGGTAAGGAAAGAGTTGTCAGAAAAGACAGAAAACAAAGTCAAGCTCCAGATCCCCTGCTCACGCGGGAGTCACCGACACGTAGAAACAGGAGAGGAGCAGAAGGATGGGGACGTGCAATGCCGGCAGCCAGTGCAGGTGGCCTGCTACCGTCTGCTACTAACGCTGTGACTGCAGGACCCAGCTGACGCCAGCGACTCCAGTGACGCTGCGGACCCCACGGGAGCCGGTGGGGGACTGGAGGAGGACAGTGGAGAACCTCCTGGAGTGACAGGCACGCTGTATCCTGGAAGGAGGAGGCTTGGTTACCCAGGCACACTCTACGGTCAGAACCTGGGCCTGGAAATCTAAACTGGGAGCTTTTCCTCTGCACCAAGTTGCCTCCACAAGGCGAATGAGAGCTGAACTACAGCCCGACATGTGAGGGAGCGTTAGGGGTGCGGCATATAGATTCGGCACTTTTATTGAAACGTAAAAGGGTGGGTGATGGGCAGAAGGCGGACATGTGATAAGTGCTGCGGTGAAATGCTAATTGTAGCACTTACGGGTGGGAACGTGGGTACTCATTTTTCAGTTAATCAGGCTTTCCCGTAAGTCTGGAAACTTTCTTAATACAGTACTGGGAAGGTTGGGGGCTTAGCTCAGTGATCAGAGCACTTGCCTAGCAAGAGTGAGGCCTTGGGTTTGATCTCTCAAGACCACCAAACTAGCTGCTCTTGGTGGCACACACACCTCTAATTCTAGCACCTGAGAGGCTGAGGCAGGAGGATGATGTAAGTTCTAGGCCAGTCTGGGCTACATAGTGAGTTTAGGACCAGCCTGAACTATAGAATGAGACCCTACCTCCAAAACAAAACATAACAAAAATAAACCAAAACACAGTACTGGGTAAATTCTTGTGAAACTTCAATCGTACAGTGTGGTACCTGTGCCACCTCCTGCTCTATCTCCTATCACTCGCCCCCAGCTTCCTGCACTGACATTAGGATTTTCTGTCTCTTGTCTCTCTGTCTCTCTCATACTATTGACTGAACCCAGGTCATTCACACTGAGCAACATCACCAGTCCATCACCTTCCTTTTCAAAATTTTGAGACCAGGTCTCACAAAGTTCCTGAGTTGTCCAGACTGGGCTCAACGTGGCAGTCTTCCTGCCTCAGCCTTCCAGAGTGCTATGATTATAGACATTTGCAGCCATCATACCCAGGCCAGTCTTTGCTCAGCTGTCACCCTTCTCCCTGTACTCCCCACCCCCACATCCTGCATTCTCAATTGTTTTGCCGCCTCTCACACTGATTACCTATAGCTCAAAGATATCTCATCAGGTTTTGGAGGCTGAGGCAGGAGGACTGCCATGAGTATGAGGCCAGCTGGTTTGTGAAGTGAGTTCAGGACCAGCTTGGACAACAGAGCAAAACATTATCTCAAAAAACAAACAAACAAACAAAAGCCTCATTGAGGAAACCTTTGGTGATCTCCCAGAATGAGACCCAGAGTCACATTTCTGGATTCCTTCCCACACTTCCTCCCCATGACTCTCAAAATATTTTGTAATTAACAAAAGTGTATGAGCTCTGGCCTGGGGCCTCGTTCCTACTCACAGCTCTAGTTCCTAACCTAGCAGACACGTAGCACTCAACAGCCAATTTAGAATGAAACAGGTGAATCACCGACTGCCTTCTCTTCCAGTCCTCACTCCTAAATGAATGGTTCGTGTTCTGAAAGGGCTACATGGAAGTTTGCTGAAACAGTGTCTAGGGTCCTGTTGAGAGCCTTCTCCCCAACTCAGGACCACATTTTGAACTCAACCACTGCTCCCAGCATTCACAGTAGCTCCCTGTGGTCAGGCCTCTCCCAGCCGCGGTTTCCCTGGTGCCAATGGAACATGGCATCCAACAGGCAGCACACGTCCAAAAATGTGGGATGGGTGGAAGGATGTTGGCTCACCTATTCACGGCCAATTACATCACTCACACAGCAATGGTACGATGCCCAGGACCTCCACAGCCCAGGATGCTCCACCTTCTAGGAGCAAATGGTAACTGGCAGAACAGGTAAGGAGTCCACGTTATAGGGACCGACGCCAGTTTTCGATAAGTTCTTTTCTCTTCCATGCATTGTTACCCAAAATTGATGCCTTTGACTGGATGTCTCTTAGAAAAATTCTTAACTGCTTTGTAATAAAATCTATTAAAGAATAATTCAAGTTCTCCCACATATAGATTTTTGTAGATATAGAATGCTTTAGAAGAATTATTCTCTCACACATATTTTATTAAAAAGCCTGGTGCTAAACATCGCTCTTCTTAAAACAAAATTACTACCTGCAAGGAAATAGCTGTTTTTGAAAGGAAGAAAGAAAAAAAAAAGCCCTTCCAATTGAGCCCCTCTGTATTTCATTATGAGTTGTTTGTTAAGTATTGAAAGGATAATGGATAACAATGCATTTGTTAAATGACAAAACTTCAAATATAAAGATTCATTTATGGGTTCTTTTCATAGCAGCATATGATTTTCTAAATCTATTCAAGGTTTATAGATTTTAGCAATTTGTACACCGCATGTGAGAGCAGAGGGAGAGATTTTGTTATCAAATTTAGAAAAAAAAAGATGAAGCAACATTTTACATAAAACATCTCTAAACTTCGAGGATGAACAAAGGAGGTGATTTCTGAAGTAGTCAGAACCGGCAAGGTAACTTGCAGGGTTTGTTGGGGGCCTGTCAGGGGTGGAGGGGGATTCCACTGGGGCTCAGCTCCGATGAGTACTCTCTCAACCTGCTCCTGGAACTCAAGTTATATGTAATGAACTGCAGTCGAATGGCCATTTTCTTTCCACCCCTCTGTTTCTCCAGGCAATTAAGCTGGTGAATTGTCACTACGATGAGAAGCTGGAGAGTTTCACTTCACTGGCTTTTTAGACCTTCTCCAGGGCAAGGTGAGGAGGCCACTGAGGAGCACAGGGATGTTCTGACAGGTGCCCTCCTGTCCCTGGCCTTGTGTATGACCACCCTGTCCTTCTATGACTGGGCTGGGGCCACGGGTAAAGGAATGCAAACAGCACCTCCTCTCCCTGGGGGGGTTGGGGTGGGGGAGAGGATCACCCTCAAGGGGTAGATCAGAAGGTTATCATAATACGGAGGCATGTGTTCAAGAACCTGGCAAGGAGACAGCTGGCCTGGGCAATGGAGACAGAAGGGAAAAGGAGAAAACCCAGGAGGGGAAAGGACTTGGAATGGGGATGTGGGGAAAGGAAGACCAGACCAAACCTGACCACAGTGTTTCCCACCTAGCTCCATGGAAGGAGTGGAGATCCACCTTATAGGTAGTAGCTATGACCCTGCAACCCTGTCACCTGCAGGGAGGCACACAGGGTCATGTGTATTTCACCTGCTGGGCGACCACTGCCTGTATAAGGGAGAAGGCACGGAGTGGTACACAGTGTCTCAGATAAGCCATTTTTTGTACCAATATTTCAGTACTCAGTTCCTAGCTTGTTTCCTGAAAACTTATTGTTATGGTGCAACAGAGGCAACGATCCACGGGAAGAAAGATTGCTTTGTAAGACATAAAAAAATTCGGAGAAGCAAAAGGGTATTTCAGGGTATTGCCCAGAAGGATAATAGATCTGTAATCCAAGCAAGACATAGCTCACTGTGTACATCAGGGCTTCGGAAAGGTCCATAACCAGTGTGAGCTGCAGGGCCATGCTGTGCAAGGGCTCATATTCAACAACTCCTGGAGAAAGTTCAAGGGATGAAAATCTATTTTGGTGAATGTCTTAGTTACTTATTTGTTGCTAGGACAGAATACCTGACATCCATGACTTATGAGAGGAAAGTTTTATTTTGGCTCACGGTTTCACCAGGTCTCAGGTCATTCATTCACAGGCAGCCAAGATAGTGGAAGCACATGGTAGCCTAATGGAGAACTGTTCATGGATAGCAGACAGGAAGCCAAGTGAAGGAAGGGTGGAACCAGCACATCCCCTTCCAGGTCCTGTCCCAGAGATCCACCCCTTCCTAGTCAAGCCTTAGCGTTCTGCTTCTTCCAGGTTAACTCTCAGTGATCTGCCTCTTCTAGGTCACACGTCCAGTAATGTGCCACATGCCTGTAATCTACTATACTCCCCGAATCCACTACATATCTGTAACCCATCCCTCTTAACCTGGCCCCACTTCTTGATACCTCACAGTTCCATAGGCATTCAATAACCTCCAGATACATGAAGTTTTCGGAGGACATTACAGACAGATCCAAAAATAAAACATTCTGCTCCTGACCTCCAAAGACTCATGTCCACTTCCTTATGTAAAATACATGTCTTTCTTTAAGAGCTGCCAAAGTCTTTACAGTTTCAGCATTGCTAACACATCCAAGTTTAATGTCTCCTCTGAGACTCAAGGCAAACTGTCACCTGTGAGCCCCTGCAAAAATTAAAGAAAAGTTAAGCCATTCCAACATACAACAACACAAGGTAAACATGCCCATTCAGAAGGGAAGCACAGAAGGATAGAAAGCGATCAGACCAAAACAAGTTCTAAATTCAGCAGAGTAAGGGTTAAATCCAGTAGCTCTGTTAAATCCTGTAGTTTTGTGTCCAGCACTCAGGGTAATCCGTGGTGAGATGTGAGCTCCAAAGGGTTTGGGCGGCTTCACCCCTCCAGCACTGTATCTGGCTGTAATCTGCAGGGCTTCTGTTTAGGCCTGACTCCACTCATAGCTTATGGCCTTCCCTCAGCAGATGATCCAAGTCTCTAGCATCCCCAAATCTCTAAGATCTCCACTGGAAGTTTCTAGCACTTTCAAATTTCTGGGATTGCTACCGCACATTGTGAAGCTCCCTTTCACAACTTCCTACACTGTCCTGCCAGGGACACGTTTCCTGGCCTCCAGGGCCTTCCCCTGAAATCTGAGTACAAGTCTCTATGACCCTACAATTTCTGCATTGTGCATGCTTGTGAAGCTAGACCCTATGGAAGATGCCAAGGTTGGCTGCTAGCTTGAACAGCAGTCTGGTCCCCTCAGACAATGGCTACAGAGGCCTCTGAGTTCTTACATGGCTTGAACTCCGTGGGCATTCACTTTCCCATGTTGTCCTGCAGGGTGCCCTGGGGGAATTTCTTTTCAAAGTAAAGTTTTTTGCCTCCTCCCCACCCCCACCTTAATTGGGAAAGGGTAAGTAAGACCTTGCTGAATCCTGAGACACGCTGAAGGCATCTTTTATTTTTTTTTTTAATAGTTCTGATTCCAAGTACTTGGCTTCAACGCTAATCTCTTTAATAATGTGCTCTTTTGCGCCAAACTGCAATCTTTTTATATCTGTTTTCTGGGATGTTTTCTGTTTCTCAGTGTAGAGCTGGCTAAAAACTGTACACAGTATTCATACGACAGCCTGAACACTGGACTCTTTGAAATTTCCTTCACCAGATTAAGTAGTCTATCACGTTTAATCTCAATTTCAAGCAAAGTCCCAGCCAGGACAGGGGCAAAACTGCCAACATATTTTTGCCAGAGTGTTGCATGCATGGTATGTAGACTAACTGCCAGTAAAGTCCTCCTTTCCATCTGACATTTCTTGAACCTGTTCATTTCAATTTACACTTTTATCCGAATTCTGATCTTCTGAGCTCTGACCAGAATCTCTCATAAAGTTTGGTTTATAGCATTCTAAGACTTCTCTAGCTGGCCTCTCCAAACCTTCCCAACTTCCTCCAACAAACTGGTTCCAAAGGCTTTCAAACCATCTGGTCAGGTAGCTACACTCATGACCTTAATTCTCTTATACCAATTTGTGTTTTAGTTACTTGCTCATTGCTGTGACAAAAATCCTAACATCCATGACTGAAGGGAGGAAAATTTATTTTAGCTCACAATTTCAGAAGGTTTCAGTCCATTCATGGGTGGGTGGCCAGCAGTGGTGAAAGCGTATGGTAGAGGCCTTGCTGGAGAGCTTTTAATGGCATGGCAAACAGGAAGCCAATTCAACGAAGGGTGAAACTAGGCTATCCCCTTTCAGGCCCTGCCCTAGACATCCATTCCTTTCTGGCCATGCCTCAGTGTTATGCCCTTCTGGGTTAAGTTTCAGTGATAGGTCACACATATATGAAATGCCCATGATCTACCATGCACCTCTAATTCACCTCTCCTAACCAGGCCCCACTTCTTAATGGTGCCATTGGCATTCCAAGATGTGAGAACACATGAGGATTTTGGGGGACATTCTAGATCTAAACCATGATAGTGAATTTCTAGGAATGTTCTTGAGCTAATATTAAATGGGTCTGAGTGATTCAACCAAGTCTTGGGATAAATTTACAGAATCCATCCATTCCTGTGTCTCTGTCACATATAAATTTTAAGCTCTGATTAGCCACTCTAGGCTGATAAGCATCACTGCCCGAGGCTAGAAAGACTTTCAACAATGTCCATTCCATCAGGCCCCTCTGGATGCTTTCATGCTCCTTTGACCCTCCTGCCTCGTCCTCACTGGTTCATGCTCAGCCCTGGGCTCTAAGAGCCAGATTTTCTCCAGCAGAGCCTTCGATGCTTTGCAGGAGGTCTGTGTTCCAGTTTCCATGAACTTCATCTTCTCTTTTATCCTTTCATCTCTGCTTGGAAGGCACACTCCATCTCTCAGGGAATAGCTCCTAGATGGTGCCTCTTTCGTGCAATTTGTTGTGGCACTGCTGGAGCAGGTACAGAAACCTCAGCCTGCATGTGTGCCCCTCACCATGTGGTCACCATGCTCAATGCTACCACGTCCACAAAATGAGGGAGACATGAGCAAAAGATCAGCTCAGCTCATGTTTGCTGAATGAATATGGAAATGGAACAGAAGAACAACCCTTCAGATCCCCATCATAGCTTTTAAATGCTTTTAGAGGAAGTTCCCCATTCTGGCCCAGGAAACCTGTGCCTCCTTACTCCTAAACCCCAGGATAACCTCAGATATAATTCCCTGCTTCCCTCTGGCTTCTCTAAGTATTTGCCCTCTGTGTTGTCAGCTAGGAGCCCACATAATGTGGCGATACCTGAGCCCAGGGCGCTGGGTGAGCCTGGTCTAAAATATGCTGCATAAAAAAAAGGATGTGCCGTGACTCAGTATTTTTATATATGTATTGCTTGTTGAAGCACTGCTACTTTGGCATATTACATTAATTAATTTCACCTTTTTCTTCTTATTTTTTTAATGTGGCTGCTAGAACATTTCCAGTTCTATGTCTGACATCTTCTTTCCATTGGACAGAGCATCTCTGTCCAGGGTGGCCTTTGGTATCCTTCTGAAACAAGCATGCTGTGGCGTGTCTTCAGCCTTGCAGCAAGGCAGTCAGCCTCCTGACCTTTCATGACTACTCTATCTCTCCATGTAGGTTTTGGCTTAAATGTGGCCTTTCCCAGACAGGTCTTCCTTGGCTTTGGACATGGTGACCATTGAAGGGATTAGGAACCACAGCTTCATTGGGATTAGGGTTTGGGAACTATGCCTAAACTGGGAACTGAGAACCAACCTGGATTCGAGTGCGAGGGATTTGTGGGCCAGCCAATGATGGAAGAGCACACACCCAGATGTGGGAGGGCCAACTGGAACTCCAACAATATAAAAGGAAGGAAGAAGGAAGATTGTTACAGCTTCTTCCTTTGGGAAAGCTCTCGCCGTCGCAATTGTCTATGAACGCCGACTTGCTACACGTCGCAGATCTTCATTACAGATTTGTTCTAGTCTTGACTTGCAGCCTGTCCGCCCATCGCTGATCTTCAGTCACTGATCTTCAGGTTCCAGTCTTCGCCATTATTCTTTGAGATCCTCAGCAGCCTCTCACCCCACCTGCTGTCCCTCAGTCCCAGACGGCAGATCTGCTTTGCGGCTGAGCAGACATCTTAGACTATCTTTATCCTCAGATTTGTAAGCCTTCCTAATGGATCCTTTTTGCTATAAAATCTGTAAATTGTCTTTTGAAGAACGCAAACACAGCCATCCAATTTAAAGTAGTACTTCCTCAAATTTTCTATCATATTTTTCAATATTTAATACTTTGACTCTATAAATAACTTTTGTTTTCTGATATTGTTATTATATGCCTTTCCACCCTCTCCCAGACTTTGAAATCCATGTGAACAATATCTCATCCAAAGAGTGATGCTGGCATTCATCTAAAGACTTGTCACCAGAGGACTGAATACTTACAGACCTCCAAGGTCCTGCTCAGAAGCTACTCCTAGGTTCATCTAGGGCAGCACCAGACACACCCAGAGTCCTTCCCAGGCCCCAGATCCTCCTGTGGATCTTTGTGCATGGCCACTGACCCACCTGGATGCCATCTTTGTTGTTGTTTTGTTCTTGCATTTCTTTCCTTATCTTTCTTTGGTTTAGGTTCCTACTTTCCTGAAATTGACCAAGTTTCCATAACTTTTTCTTCTCTCTTTCTTTGTATATTCATTCTTTGTTTTTTTCTTCTTTTCCTCCTAGTATCCATGTCTTCTTTCCTCCCCTTTCTTTCCACCTCCTTCTGTCTCTTTATCTGGTAGTTCCTGAATCTGCCTCTTGATTAATTGTCTAAGCACAGTATCATAAATATTTCTACAGATCTGGAAGCAACACTCTCCCCTTCACTCACAGTTACACTTGACTCATCTGAATCTTGCTTAGAGTGCTCTTCTCCATCTGTTGCTCTCTGACTGGGGAAAGAGCACTGACAGATCACTCACTATGATGGGAACACCTCTCTGCTTTTTGTTATATACCTAAAGCTATTTTTATTTTCTGGGTTATATTACTGATATCAATAGTACACTTTAGTAAGTCAATAATAGTTAAGTTAGACATATAGTGAGGGTGTATCACACTTATTAATGTGGGTAGAGTGACTACAGTATTAATTTAACTACTAGAATATGTCATTGAGTTGTTAATATTGTAAATGTAAATCTTTATTCAAAATCTGAATGTTAATATTGTTAAAGATCTCCATATCTGAGGTACTCTAACAGATGTTCTGGCTATGGATCATAATATATAATTCTGTATCTGTTTCCTCTGCATCAAGAAGTGAAGGAGATTAAGGTCTCAACAAAAGTCTGGACATTAAGAATACTTTCAAAATTAATAGCTAAATAAATTGAAAATGGATCTAAATCTCTAAAACTGGAAATAACTCTGAATAACAGTTAAGGCAAATCCTATAAATGAATCTCTAGAAAAGAGAAAGTTTATCACCAATAATTGATCTTAAACACACTGCAAAAGAACCATGGAAAAGAAGGTACTAAGTCACCAACAAAAAGGCCTAACACTCCAGAAACTGATACTAGGCATCCTGAAATAGCAGACCAACAAACAGCTACTAGGAGTTGCTAATACTGGATAATATTGTAAATATAAACCTTTATTCAAAGTTTGGATGGTCAATTAAAGGCAATAAAGATGATCATTTCTAGGCCCAGAAACTCACACAAGACATAAAAGAGATGTACAGAGAGCTCAAAGGAGGCATATAAGGAGTAGAAAAAAAAACATTGACAAGAAGCTTGAGGAATTTAAAGAAGAAACATAGATAATTAAGGAGTTCAAAATTTTAGGGAACAATTCATCAGAATATAGAAACAATGAAAACTTCACTCCAAGAAATGAAGAACTCACAGGAAAAAATAAGTAACTAGCTTAAACAGTTTGAGGTGACATTGTCAGAGATAAATATAAAGTTGATAATCTGGAACACACAGTCAATAAAGACTGTAAAAAACAAACAACCCACCCCCCCCCAAAAAAAAAAAAAAAAAAAACCAAGTAGAGACTGGCTACAGCAGCTGATGGACTCAAAGAGAAACATTCTCAGAATTATAGAAGTGCAAGAGTAAACTGAGGACAGAACAAAAGGCTCAATAAAATCCTTGCCAACAGAATGCAACAGATCATAAAGAAGATCATATAACATGACCAAGTGGGCTTCATCCCAAACATGCAGGGATGGTTCAACATGCACAAATCAATAAACATAACATACAACAACTGAGATCACAGCAGACTGTCACAGCTGTCCTGCAGTCCTGGATGGGAGATCTACTTCGTGGCTGAGCAGCCACTGGACACTCCAGCTTTCGCATGTGCAGGCCGCCACCTTGGACTATCTCTATCCTTGGATTTGTAGGTCTTCCTAGTAGATCCTTTTTAGTATAAAATCTGTAAATTTTGCCTTTTGAAAGAACCCAAACTAATACAATAAATATAAATAAACAAACAAATAAACAAATAAAATTCCTAGGAATAAACCTTATCAAGAAGATAAAAGACCTATACAAAGAAAACTACAAGCCCCTAAAGAGAGAGATTGAAGATGACTTTAGAAAATGGAAAGATATCTGTGCTCCTGGATAGGAAAAATTAATATTGTCAAAATGACTATATTCCCAAAGCTACTATACAGATTCAATGCAATACCAATCAAAATATCAACTATGTTCTCACAGAACTAGAAACAACAACTTTAAAATTTATACAGAACCAGTAAAGACCCAGAATCTCTAAAGAAATTCTGGATAACATGGGCAAAACTGGAGGAATCATAACCCCAGACTTGAAAAAATATTACAAAAAAACAATGATTAAATGTACATGGTACTGGCATAAGAACAGACAAGAAGACCAGTGAAATAGAATTGAGGACACTGAAACAAACCCAAATATTCTTAAGTCAACTGAACTTTGACAAAGGGTCCAAAACAATTCACTGGAGAAAAGATGGCATCTTCAACAAATGGTGCTGGGAAAACTGGGTCTCCAAATGAAGGAGAATGAAACTAGAGCTGTATCTGTCTCCACACACTAAAATCAGATCAACATGAATCACAGAACTGGCTGTCAAAACAGAAACACTGAATTGACTGGAAGACAAAATATGGAAAACCCTAGAAGAATGAATCTCTAGAAAGGACAAGAAAGAATTTTCTGAACAGCTCACCAACTGCATAAAAATCTCAGTGAGAATCAATAAACAGGACTACATTAAATTTAAAAGTTTTTTGCACAGGAAAAAAAGAAAAAAATCATCAAGGTGAAGAGACAACCCACAGAGTGGGAAAAGATATTCACCAGTAACACTTCTGACAAAGGATTAATATCTATAATAAACAAGGAACTAAGGAGCTGAGAAACATAAAACCCTCTACATTAATTGATCCCATTAAGTGGGCAGCTGAAATGAAACTTCACAGAATAAGAAGTAAAAATGGCTACCAAGCACATGAAAAAGTGATCTTCATCATTAGCCATCACAGAAATGTAAATAAAAACAACACTGAGGTTTCACCTCAGTCCAGGGAGAATGGCTTACATCAAAAACTCAGAAAACAGCAATTATTGGTGAGGTTGTGGGAAAAAAGAAACTCTACTCCTCTGCTCCTGTGAATGCAGTCTGGTACAATTATGGAAAGCAGTCTGGAGGTTCCTTAGAAAGCTGAGAATAGAAGTTCCATTCGATCCAACTACTGCTCTTCTGGGCATGTTCCCCCTTAAAATAAAGTCAACATACCAAAAAGACACATGCATATCCATTCATAATAGCCAAATCCTTGAAACAACCTATCTGCTCATCTGTAGAAGAATGGTTAAGGAAGAGATAGTACCTATACACAATGGAATACTATGCAGCCATAAAGACAGATATGAAACATTTGAACAAAAATGGGGCTACCTATAGTCAATAAAGCTAAATGAAGCAGATCAAGCACAAAAGACTGACTATAGATGGGTGTCCCTTTTTTAAATGCACAAAAACAACATTAAAAAGGCCACCAACATGAATGGCAGGATAGAAAAAGAGGCAAGGGTTGGATAGAAAAGGGGTGGACCTTTCTTTGAAAAAGGAGATGTACATAGACATTCACTAATTCTCCAAACCTCATGGTTCTAATGTGTAACAGAACTTGGAATTCATATATTTATAAAAAGGTTAAATTTTATGTCATGTGAATTTTTTACTACAATAAAATTATTTAAAAATAAAATAAACAAAAGTCTCAATGAAATTGTGGAAGAAATTTTTCTAAATCTAAGGAAAGGAATGAACATTAAACTACTGCAGGCATATGGAACTCCAAACAACTTTGACCAGAAAAGAACATTCCCCACAACACACCATAATTAAAATCCTAGAGAACAGACACATACTATTAAAGGCTGTAAAAAAAATCAGCAGGTTACTTACAAAGACAAGCCCAGCAGGATAACTGCAGGTTTCTCAACACAAACACTAAAGGCCAGGAGATCATGAGCAATATCATTCAAGGGCTAAGAGAGCATGATTGCCAACCCAGCCTGCTATATCCAGCAAAACTATCTCTCAAAATAGAGGGAGAAATTAAAATTTTCCATGCTAAAGAAAACCTAAACAAATTCACATTCACCAGACCCATATTGCAGTAAATATTTAAAGGAATCTTAGATAGAGAAAGGAAGACCAGTGATACCCAAGACCCCAGAGAAAAGAAAACAACAGAAAGAGGAGAATGAACAGACAAGAGAGTGGATCAAGCAAATAATACCAAAGCATCATAAAGATGGCAGGACACAACAAACATATCTCCATAATAACCCTGAGTGTTAAAAAAAATAACCCACCATTTCCTGCTTACAGGAGACACACTTTACCTGTAAGGAAACATACAGACTGAAAATAAAAGAATGGAATCTAACATAAGAAACAAGTAGGAATAACATACTATTCTCAGATACATCAAACTTCAAATCAAAACAGACTAGGAGAGACAAAGATGGACATTATATACTGGTTAAGGGAACAATACAACAGGAAGAAATTACAATCATTAATATACATGCTTCCAACTCTGGAGCACACAACTATGTAAAGCAAATATTATTAGATGTAAAAGGACATGCAAGTCCCAATACAATCACAGTATGGTACTTTAATATTCCACTAACACAGATAGATAGGTCAACTAGACAGAAAATCCAGAGAGAAATAGTACCATTAAATGACATTATGGGACACCTGCACTCAACAGGTATTTAAAGAGTGTTACACCCAACATCAACAGAATATACTTTCTCTCAGCAGCACGAGACATTATCTAAAATAGACCATATTATAGGACAAAAACATGCTTTAAAAAGTACAATGGAACTAAAATAGTTCTTTGCTTACCCTCAGACCATAGTGCAATAAAACTGAAAAGTCAATAGCAAAATAAAGAAAGAAAGAAAGAAAAAGAAAAAAAAAGAAAACAGAAAATATACAAATAGATGGTGTCGTGGTTTGGATCTAAAGTGTCCCACAAAGCCTCATGTGCCTATGAATACTGTGTAAGGTTGGGAGGTGGGCCTGGTTGGAAGGGGCAGATATTTGAGGCTTGACCTGGAGGGACTTGTGCTGATTCTGCCCTTACTCCTGGTCTCTCTGTTACACCATGCTGTAGGGGGTCTCTGTCCCTGGAACTCCAGTTCTGGTGCTAGCTATGGTCCCACCATATGACTCCATCATTTTCCAGCTGCCACCCATGAACAGACTGAAACCTTGTGAAACTGTAAGCTATAATAAAGCTTTTCCCCCTAAGTTGTAGATGCTGGGTATCAACACAGTGATGAGAATGTAACTAAGGCAGAAATTGGTACCAGGACTGGGGTTGTTGGCTGTCACTTTACTTCACCATGTGGTCTGAAAGCCTTTCAAACCAGCTTGCAGGAGGAATCTGGAAAGATATGAGCATGCTGGCTGGAGAAGCCAAGCCTTGGAATGCTCTGAGCCAAGCTTGATGGGAGAGTATGGTCAGAGCACAGAAGGCAGAAATGCTGATAAAAGTATAGATTGCAAAGGCCAGACTCAAGAAATTTCAGATGGAAAGGAAAACTGTACTGCCAAGTAGTCTACGAACCCTGTTCGCTACACTCTGGCAAAAGCTGGTCAGCATTTTTTCCTTGTCCAGAAACTTTGCCTAAAACTGAGATTAAGGGTAATGGACTTCTTAATCTGGTGAAGGAGATCTCAAGGCAGCCTGATGCCCAGGTTGTCACTTGGCTGCTGTTGGCAGCTTTTGGCCAGCACTATGGTGAATGACAGGATAAAATGGCAGAGAAAAATCACATAGAAGGTTTGCAGTGCCAGGCCCAAGTGGCCTATAGTGGTGGGGCCAAAGAGCACAGGGAAGTCAAAGAAATTAACATGAAAAAGAAGCCAAGTGCTTACCATCAAGACTGTCCTACAGATGCCTGGAGGGCATTTCCCAAGTCAACAAGACCCCTCCCTTCACCAGCACAAGGTTAGAGAGGCAAAAACTTTGCTCTAAGAAAAGTACCCCACGGCTAAAGAGAAAAAATGTATTTTGGAGTTCAGCTACCTAGAGGTCAACCATCTAAGAACCCAAGAACTTCTACATTTGTCCAAGGGGGTGAGGCTACTAATCAAGCCAGTGGCAGACCTTTGTGACATCCACATGGTCCCTGGTTTACACGCCTGCTGAATGCTAGAGTTGTGGGTTCATGAAGGCGTCCCTCCAGATTTCAGAGGAAGGCCTGGGAGATCAGGCATTGTGACCCCGGGAGGCAATATGTAAAGTTGTAAAGGAGAAGCCAAAGGTGTAGGGAGAACCCAGGAGCATGGATCATCTGACGAGAAAAAACTGCAGGCTGTGAGCAGATTCAGCTCAAAGCAGAAAAGCCGGTGGTTGTAGCCAGCTGCAATGCTGTAGGGGTGAGGCCACTCAAGCCCTTTGGAGTTCATATCACACTGCAGTTTACTCCAGGTGCTGGACATGGGACTACAGGATTTAATCCTTGCCCTACTGGGTTGAGAAACTGTTCTGGTCCTATTGCCTTTTATTCTTCTATGCCTCCCATTTGGAGTGTTTACCCTGTGCCATTGTATGTTGGAAGGTCTTAACTCTTTCTGGTTTTCAAAGGAGTTCAAATGAGAGTTTGTCTTGCATCTCAGAGGAGATTCTGGACTTCGCCTTTTTTTTTTTCTTAAACTGTGCTGGGATTGTTAAAACTTTGGCAACTCTTGGAAAAGGAACTCTGGTTCCAGCTCTAGCCGCTGCCCCACTATTTGATTACACCATTTTCCAGCTGCCCACCCATGAACAGACTGAGACCTTCTGAAACTATAAGCTGTAATAAATTTTTCCTCCCTAAGTTGTGGATGTTGGGTATCGAGTCACAGTGACAAAAAAGTAACTAAGTTATATGGAGACTAAATAACTTACTACTGAACAAACAATAGGTCACAGAAGAAATCAAGGACAATCTCAAAAACTTCTAGAGTTAAATGATGAAGGAAGCACATCATACCAGAACCTATGGGAAACAATTAAAGCAGTCCTAAGAGGGAAATACAGAGCCATCAATTCACACATCAAAAGAACAAAGCAATCCCAAATAAACAATCCAATGATGCACCTCAAAGTTCTACAGAAATAAGAACAATCTAAATAAAAAATCAGTAGAAGAAATTATATAGATCAAAGCAGAAATTAATGAAACTGAAACTTAAATACAAAAAAAATCAATGAATCAAAGAGCTGGTTATTTGAAAAAATAAACAAGATTAATAAACCTTACCAAACTAAACTAACCAAAAAAGGAAAGAAAAAAAACATGTATCAATACAATTGGAAATGAAAAGGGTGAAATTACAACGGACACCATAGAAACTCAGAAAATTATAAGAAACTATTTTGAACACTTCTATTCCTACAAATTAGAGAACTAAGAAGAAATAGATGACTTTCTAGACATATACAAAACGCCAAAATCGAACCAAGATGACATAAAAACCTTGAATAGCCCCATTACACACACAGAAATTTAAGCAGTAATAAAATCTTTACCCATAAAGTCAAGGACCGGGTGGATTCACAGCAGAATTTTTTTTTTTCAGTACTTCTGAAAAGAGCTAACTCCAATGCTGCTCAAACTGTTTCATAAAGTTGAAAGAGAAGAAACACTACCAAACTCATTTTGGAGGTCTTCAGGAGGTCATCATCCTATTGCCAAAACTAGACAAAGACTTAACCAGGAAAAATAATTATATGACAATATCCTTAACGAATACGATGCAAAAATCCTCAATGAGATTCTGGCAAATAGAATCCAGCAAGTAATCAGAAAGATCATACACCATAATCAAGCGGGCTTCATTCCTGGGATGCAAGGCTGGTTCTACATACATAAATCAATCAACGTAATATACCACATCAACGAAAGCAGAACAAAAACCACGAGAACATCAACGGATGCAGAAAATGCCTTTGATAAAATCCTACATCTATTCATGAGAAAAATCCTGAGAAAAATAGGTACAGAAAGGCTTTATTTCAAACTGGTAGAAGCCACATATGCCAAACCTACTGCATAGTAAGGGGGAGAAATTGTAAGAATTCCCCCTTAAGTTAGGAACACAAGGCTGTCCACTTTCACCATTCCTATTCAACACAGCTCTCAAAATCCTCGCCATAGCAATCAGGCAAGAAAGTGAAATAAAGAGAATAAACATCAGAAAGGAGGATGTCAAACTATCTTTATTGGCAGATGATTATCTACATAAAATACCCCAAAAGCTCCACTATTAACATCTTAGAAATAATAAATGAATTCAGCCAAATTGTAGGCTACAAAATCAATACTAAAAAAATTAATAAAATTCCTCTACACTAAAAAGAAACTTAGTGAAAAAGAGCTCAGAAGAATAATTCCATTCTCAGTAGCCCAGCAAAAAGTTAAATACTTAGGAGTAAACTTAATCAAGGAAGTGAAGGACCTATATAAAGAAAACTATGTTATACTGAAGAAAAAAGTTGAAGAAGACACCAGAAAATGGAAAGATATCCCCTCTTCTTGGTTAGGTAGAATTAATATAGTAAAAATGACTATATTGCCCAAACTGATATATTGATTGAATGCAATTCCTATCAAAATAACAACAACATTTTTTTCACAGAACTTAAAAAAACAATCCTTAAATTCATGTGGAACTAAAGAAGATCTAGAATAGCCAAAACAATCTTGAGTAACAAGACAAAGGCAGGAGATAATACGATTCCAGACATCAAGTTATACTACAAAGCAATAGTTATAAAAACTGATGGTACTGGCACAGAAACAGACAGTTTGACCAGTAGAACAGAACTGATGATGTAGAGACAAACTCAAATACCCTCAGCTCCCTGATCCTTGACAAAGGATCCAAAAGCATACACTAAAAAAGGAATAGCCTGTTCAACAAAGGGTACCGGTAAAATTGGACAACCATATGCAGAAGAAAGAGTCTAGACACTCACTTGTCACTGTGCACCAGAATTAAGTCAAAGCGGATCAAAGACCTAGATATGAAAACTGAAGCACTGGAACTTCTGCAAAACAAATCAGGCAAAAAAAATGTAGAAGGTATAAAGGTAAGCAAGGACTTTCAAGACACCCAAAAAGAAATAGCCCCCAAAATTAACAAGTGGGACTATTTTAAATTAAAAAGTTTCTGCACGGCAAAGGAAATTATCAAAAGAGTAAAGAGAAAACTGACAGACGAGAAAAAATATTCACCACCTATACCTCAGATAGGAGGCTCATAATTAGAATATACAAGGAACTGAAGAAAAATAGGACCCTCAAAAATCAAAGATCAAAAATAAAAATTCGGTGATGGAAATGAATAGGCAGTTCTCAGATGAAGAAGTTCAAATGGCCAGTAAATATATGCAAAGATGTTCAACATCCTTAGCCATTTCAGAAATGAAAATCAAAACATCACTAAGATACCATCTAACTCCAGAGAGAATGGAGCATATCAAGAACTTGAACAGCGATCAGTGCTGGCGAGGCTGTGGGGAAAAAGGAACCCTCCTGCACTGCTGGTGGGAATGTAAACTGATACAACAACTATGGAAAGCAGTATGGAAGTTTCTCAAAAGATTGGAAATAAATACACCCTGTGATCCAATGATATCTTTCCTGGAAATTTTTTTCCAAAAGAGTTAAAAACATCATGTAACAGAGATATACATATATCCATGTTCATAGCAGCACAACTAACAATAGCTAAAATGTGGAAGACACCAAAATACCCATCAACAGACCAAAGGATACATAAATTGTGATATTTATACACAACGGAATACTCCTCCTCTATAAAGACAGGTAGGTTTGAGGATTTGTAGGTAAATAGATGCAATTTGAGAACATCAGGGTCAGTAATGTGAGTCAGATGCAAAAGGTTAAGTATCGAATGGTTTCCCTAATATGAGAAACCCAGTTCACAGTCATTTTATTTCATAGAACTAATTTGGGGGAAAAATGGGAACCAGTGGGGCAGGGGAGGAGGTAGGAGGATCAAAAAGGAGAGGGGAAGAATGTGTAACTTTGCCACAATATGTATATGCACAAAATACTCATTATCAATGTAAACATTTTGTGTTGCATATATACATATCAGTAAAATGAGGATGGGGGAAGAATTGTCACCAGAAAAACAAACCTCACAGAGGCCCATCAACAAGGGCCTAACATTACCTAAAACTACCACTCTCAATATCAACAACATCATTTTTTTGGTCAGCTTTTAACCGCTGGGACAAAATACTTGATACATTTAACTTAAAGAAGGAAAGTGTTAACTTTGGCACACAGTTTCAGTGGTTTCAGGCCACAGTTGGACGGCTCCCAGGCAGAAACATCATGGCAGTAGGGGTAGAAAGTAAAGCTGTTCAACCCACGGCAGCCATGAAGGCGAGAGCAGGGGAAGAGCCCGTTAGGAAAGGACCAGGAGCAGATACAGTTCCCGAGGCCACATCTCCATGACCCACCCAAATACCCACACTATGTGTTTTATTAATCCTTTACTTGTCTCCCAAGCCACTCAAATTGATAACATTATCATAAATAGTATCAATATTAATAATACCAATGCCACCAAAACACAAATAAAACACAGAAGAACTGACATGTGGGTGCCAAAATAACAGAGAAACAATATTAGACTTGTCCTAAAATTTTGCTTTCTACATTAAATGAACTTAAATCTACATCACATAAATATACTTAAAGTAACAGATATGAAGGCAAATTAAGTTATTTCAGAGTTTTTTAACTTTCACAACTTATTTACATTTCACTGATTACTAACATTCTGCTAGATTTGGTTTATAATTTTATCTGTCTATCCATCCATATATTCATGCATTTGTATTCTTAAGAGATTTTATGTCAATTCCCCACATTGCACTGTTAGTTAGAAATTATTCTATTTTGCACACTACTATACTATTACTAATGATAATGTAGCAATGTGATATAGTCTTAACTTTGTTTTATTGTAGAAATTCATTTATTAGGTCATTGATGAAAATTTATCTTAAGAAAACTGATTGATGTAAAGATAACCCTGTGAATGTACAAACATGTACCTTCCAGTATTCAGCTAAGGCATTTGAAATTTAACTTTTTTTTCTTCTTTTCCCAAATTTACTAGTCTTTTGAATTACATGCTTGTAGTTATTTTCTAATGTGAACTGGTGGGTACGGCCAGATTTAAGAATATTAACAAAGATACAGCAAAATACAGAAAAAAAAAACCACTTTTGGTAAATAGCCCATTAAAGGGATAGGTCGGATTCAGAGAAGAGGCATCAGGTTTTGACTACTGCGACCCATTCGAGGAACAGGAAGCTGAGTTAGAGTGATGACTTAAGTGAAATGGTTAAGATGTGGAAGATTAAATATGTTAAGTACTGTATAGTCTCTCTGACTTGGGAAACCCAGAACACAGACATTCTATAGAACCACATGAAGTGACAGCAGGAGTTGGGGGAAGGGATGGGGAAGGGTGGGAGGGTCAAAAATGGGAAGGGATTGTAAAGTTGATATGATACATATGTGCACAACATATTCAAATTAATTATAAATACCATGTATTATATATGCATATTAATAAAAGCAGTGGGGAAAAAAGAAAAAAATGCTTTCTCCCTTTTTCAAGACTACATCACAGTTTCTGTGCATCTTTAATATTCTAAACATCATGTAAATTCCGAGTGATACACAGTCACACTCAATTTTATGCTGTCTCTTTTGTTTGTCTGCCGCTGTTCACTAGACACTGGTTGAATTTACCAGCATCATGAGTCCTACAGAGCCTGCTCAGACTCCTGTGGCTCTGTGTAGCCCACCACAAAGTGCAAGCGCCGAATGTCAGAACTAAATTCACAGCCCAGCAGTAAGGAACTCACCTGGGCCTGAAAACTATGGGGGCTAGCTGCCTTGAACCACCTTGTCACATAGAAAACTGTTGAAAAGCTATGTGTTACCTCAGATGTACACATGGGTGACTAGAAAATGTAATATAAGGAAAACCAAACCTCTCCTATAACTAGTACAGAATTCGTTATTCCTTGTGCCATATGTCATATTGCAACAGAGCCTGTGATAAAATCATGTTATTCTATAAGGCACTTCATCACAGCTGAAATTGGTAAACCATTATCTAGCACAGGAGAAGAGTTCTGAACAGTCAAGTAGATTCTGAATGTGACAAGCCAAATCTTACACAAGCTGCAAATTTTGAGGTGATTAGAGTGAAATTAACCATCGATTTAGCCCTTCATTGGATGTCATGTGACAACTGCATAGCCTTGTGCTGCAGGCACAGACTCTTTGTCAAGGAGTGCCTAAGGCTGCTACTTCAATATCCTAAATGCCATACGTGGTGATCCGTGTAAACGGGCATAGTAACACCTCCCCTAGAAAGGAAATGTATCAGAACTCCTGCTGTGCTTCTCACTGGGCGAAGATGGCATCCAGCCCAAGTTGTTCTTCTGGAAGCAACAGCCTCACTCCCAGAGAGCTCTGTGTTCTTCCTCCAAAACGCAAAAACTTCCTTTTAAACACTCATCTCAAAAACATAATATCCTCACGTGTCACCAACTGTGGAGCTGCTGAAGAACCATGAGACATGTCTTACTGACTGAGAGGACACTGGAAGCCAAGGACAATGACAAGTCTCTGAACAATCAGACAGAAAAGTCACTCTAGCCCAAGCTAAGTGGACACTGGCAGCCACCCACTTGGCTAGAGGTGTGTCCTACGGGCACAGGCACCAGATTCTGTACAAAGTGTGATAGGAAAGGGGGACATTTACATAATAAGCACATCTTGCAACTCCACCATTTCCACTTCACGGTGACCTAGCAAAAAATAGTTTTCTCTGTTATTTGTTGAAACTGTTATTACAAGATGGCAACCGCTCTCAGCAGTGCAGCAGCATCTGGGGTCTGGTAGACTCAAAGGCATTCACTGGAGCTGCACGTGGAGCCCGTGAACTCGAGCTTGTGCTGATGTCCTACATGTACTATCTTCCCTCCCTCCCTCCCTCTCTCCCTCCCTCTCTCTCTCTCTCTCTCTCTCTCTCTCACCTCCTCCTCCTCTTTCTCCTCCTCCTCCTTCTACAAAGTTCCAGGTGGGCATCAGAAGCAAAACCCAATGCAGAACAGGTTTCTGTCTGGCTTCTAAGGACTGCCTGGGAGGGCCGCCTTCCTTGGAGGGCCGCCTTCCTTGGAAGGAAGTCTTGTTCAGAGACATGCCTTCTGCTCCAGGGACTGATGTTCACTGCCCCTTGCTTGGACTGCATTACATGGAGCCAGATCAATGCACTGTGCCACCCAGATGCGGGAAGACCACACCACTTGTACTTCCTGCCTGTACCAAAGTCTAGACACCAAGACAGAGTTAGGTGGCCTCACCAGTACCAAAGAGGTCATTCTGCTTCCCACTTTCTCAGGGTAGCTTCACCAAGAGGGAAGACCAGTCCAGCTCTGTGCTCTGTCTACAGTATTACATATTTGAACTTAACCGGTTTATTTATTTTTTAATTCACTTATCCATTAGAAAAAAGAATGCATTTCAGGCTTCACACTTTAAATGTGCTACTTTGCAATTTGCTCATTGATATCCCTAAAACACAAGGGGATTTTCCAGGTCTTTGTTTGAAGGCTTCTGAGTATCAATTTCTCACTTGAATCACAACCTACCTTTGCTGTATCGCATACCTACCTATCTCTTTAGCTCTCCGTCAGGCCATTAGAGTGAGTCACCCATAAACATTTCATCACGCATTCATTCGGTTAGCAGAGTTCAATACTCATGTCTCTTTTCCATCTGATGGTAAATACACACTGGGTGAAATGCATACTTCTTAAAGTGACACTGCACACACTAAGCACATTCTTACATACTCCTGAAGCATATTGCTACACCTCCTCTTCGGGATGAATACCGTCAGTGTGCGTAGTGGAGGGCTTTGGACAGCACCCCCTGCTGAGGCAGTGGGTACTGTGTCACCCAGCTCTACCACTGCCATAGGCAATGGCTCGGGTAATTTTTCCAAACATCAGTTAATGTGGTTTCTTCCCAAATGCTCTATAAATGGACATTTACAAAGAGTACTCCATCATGCCACACCCGTCCGCTGGACACAAGCCTGGGGTGGTGGTGTCTTAGTTACTTTTTCGTTGCTGTGACTCAATAGCTGACACTCACTAACTTAGGAAAGGAAAGGTTTATTTTAGCTCACAGTCTCGAAGGTCCACTCAGGGGTGGCCGGCAACAATCGAAGTACATGGCAGAGAGAGAAGTGGAGGCAGCTTCCCCGGACAAACAGGAAGACAAGCTGAGGCTAGTTGAGACTAGTCCCAGTCCTCCAGGAAGGCAGGTGCAGCTTATATATCCTTTCAGGTCTCCACCCAGTAACCAGTCTGTCCTGCATCCAGGTGTGGCCACTACACACCCTTAATCCTAACTCAGACGCCTTTAGTCTTAACTGTAATCCACCCCTCCAGACTAGACCCCAATCCACCAACATCACATGGTTCATAGACAATCCATAACATTAAAATACATGAGACTTTTGGGGGACACTCCAGATCCTAACCACAACAGGTGGCTAGTTGGAAAGGTCCCAATTTTATATCTATTGTGAATGAGGCTGCTTTAACATTTTCTTGTTCATATTTCATTTTTTTGAATAAAAACTAGGAAAGGAATAGCTGAGCCTCTGGGTAGGTATAGATTTGATTTCTTCCCTCTCTCTCTCTTTTGAAAGCAAAGTCTTTGACTATCATCAATCAGAAATTTGTGACCTAAAATAGCAGTTCCTAGACTTGGTATATCTGAAAAGGTTTTTTTTTTTTTTTTTTTTTAATGCCACTCTTTGGGCCCAAGGCCTCCTGAATCTGAGCCTCTTTGACAGAGGCCAGGTAGGTATAGTTTTTGGGTGCTTCACTAAATAATGCTACGGAGGACCTTGCATGGAGACTACTGGTGTTCTAGCAGAGTGGCTTAGGATGTGGGCTCTGGGACCAGGCATACTGGGTTCAGAAAACAACTCGTTCAACTGCTTTGCCTCAGTATTTTAACTGTACACTGAGGATTACAACCTCAGACACTTCCTAGGGTTGCTGAGAAGATGAAACTGCTTAGTGCACACACAGCAATGAAGTTCTACCCTTGAAGTGGGATTCCCCATTGGTTGTTGTTTTCAAGAATGGATGATCTGTTGAGTAAACCAGGGGTCCAGAGCCAACTCAATCTTGGCTGTGGCCACTAGGGATCAACGCTCAGTCTTCTGGGGTATAGGGTGGGAAAAGTCAAGTTTAGATTCAACTTTAATGCTACTTTGCTAAGCAGCAGTCACTTGGCTGTGTCCAGATCATCACCATGGGCTTATATATACTTAGGGGAGTTACTCAGGAGTACAATAGAAAAATGGCTACCATATGGCTAGAGGCTCAGAAAGGGCAGGTCCATGGTGTGCAAAGTCCTAATAAAGGAAAGACATTATCAAAGCTATTTCTAGCTTTATAACTCAGAAAACTGAAGAAAAGAAGTGTGAAGTGCCAACGGCATTAATACCTCTCCCCTTCTCTCCCCACCCCTCCCTGCCTCTACTCTTTTTTCCCTCTCTTCTACTCTCCTCTCATTGCTCAGAACTCCTGCTACTAGGCAGGCCTATGGCACTTTTTATAGAGTACATACTTCTTATACTTTAGAACTTATCCTACAATTTAAAATAAATCAGCCCAGTATAAATCCACCACAAGTATAATTCACTCCAGTGGAAACAATCCTAAAGCAATCACCACGGCGGGGTATCTTTCAGCTACTGCTACTTAGAAGGATCATTCCACGGGGGACCCATGTGGGCTCTAAGCCTTTGTTGACAGAGGCCTGGAGCAAATGAGTTAATTTGAAATGCTCTTTTTAAAAAATTAAAAACTGCTCTCTTTCATTAAAAACGTATGAAACTCCGTTATAGCTCCTACTTGTACTCTCATCACTCGGTTCTGTACTTTGCTTTTTGGAGACAGGAAGAACAATAGCTACGAGGAAATGAGCAAGAGCAGATCCTCTTCTGAGATGCCAAGGCGCTCTTGCGACACAAGGCGATGACTGGCATGGCCATCTGCAAAATGTGAGAGACAGTCGCACTGCTAAACGAATCATGTGCCTGAATCCTTTGCTTAAATCATTACCCCTTCGCTTCCCACAGGGCCAGAGTCTGACTGCTTCCTTCAGACTGTGACTGTAAGGAGCAGACACTAGGATGACAGCCTGAGGACTCAGGTGTAGCTCAGACACTCCTTTGCTTGTAGTGTTTTAAAGCCCATATGTACCTAGAAACCCATACCCAGACCATTCCTGTGGGCCGTATAAGACTTTGCAGCTCTGCACAGTATTTTGGTGACAAAGCAGACTGATATATTGGCAAGTCCTAGCAGGGGGAACATGGCAGCTGGGACATGCTGACATTGGGCCTAGATAGACGCGGCTTGAGAATGGCATTTCAGTGATTTCTAGCAGGAAAACGGAGGGTCTGGTACAAATTAACCCGCAGAACGGCTGCCTTGTCAGTTTGCATTTTCTTTGTTTCTGATGAGTTTTTGGAGAACAGTGGTGAAACATAAGAGAATTCACAAAATGTGGTAATGTGGGCTGTTTAAGGAACAAGTTCAAGTGTACACCCTATGTCTCAGAATTCTGCTCCCATGTACTTAGAAGACTGAGATCAGGATACCATTGAGAAAGAAGAGTTAAGCTCCATATTTGAGATCAAACAAATAAATACATAAGTAAATTTGTGTTCAGAAGGTTTCATCCACAGTCACATAGTGGATGGCAGATGACTCCACCTTAGCCTGGCTCCTAGCCAACCTCCAGCCCATACGTGTGGATGTTTAGGTCCTCTGTCTCTGAGGAAACCCAAAGCCCCGTTCCTGTTCAGTAGTGACCCACAGCACTGTAGTCAACTTACCTTGGACAGAGGAGCAGGACAATCCAGGGGAACTGATCATCATGCTCCAACAAATGCTGCTAGAAAAACTTAGCATCCACATGCAAAACCACGAATCTAGTCATGAAGCTGACTCCCTTCACAGAAATCAACTCCAACTGCAAGACAGACTAATGTGGAAAATGCGAAACTATAAAACTCTTAGAAAATAACATGGGAGAGCCTCTCGGTAACCTTGGGTCTGGCAATGACTTTTTTGATTAAGTACCAAATACATCATCCCTGAAAGATGAAATTGGTAAGATGAATTTCACTAAGATGAAAGATCTCTGCCCTGTGGAAGAGGCTGAGGAGACAGGCCATGGGTTGGGAGAAAATACTTGGAAAAAACATGTCTGATAGAGGGCTGTTGTCCAAAATCTACATACTACTTTTAAAACTTGACAACAACAACAACAACAAAACAAACAACGTGGATTAAAAATGAACCAAAAGCCTTAACAGATACTTTGCCAAAGAAGCTATGCAGAGACAGGTAAGCATGTATCACCAGGGAATCGCAAATGATAAAATAATAAGCTACACCACTACACACCAATTCCACGTAGGACAGAGGTGCTCCTGTTTACTGTAGGTGGGGCTGCCTATGGTGCAGCTGCTTTGGGAGACAGTTCGACCATTTCTAATAAAATTAAGGGTATCTGCAGCAACCACTCTTTGGTATTTACCCAGAATAGTTGAAAACTTAACACTCCACAATGGGCAAAACACATGTACATAAATGTTTATGGCAATCTTATTCATAATGGCCAAATATAGAAACAATCAAGATGTCCTTCACTAGGCAAGTGGATACATGGTGGTACATACAGTCAGTGGGATATCATTCAGTGCTAAAAAGAAACAAGCCAGAAAAGGGATGGAGGAAACTTAAATACACATTACTTAGCAAAAGAAGCCATTAGGGAAAGACTTCACCCTGTATGATTTGAACTAAGAGAAACAAAACACTGGAGACAGCAAAACGATAAGTGACGGCCAGGAGTTTATAGGGTGGGAGGGAGGACTTCTAGGGCAGTGATTTGATACTGTAACATGGGATACATGGTACTAAACAGCTGAACAAACCAAAAGAAGGTAAAATACCAGGAGCAGACCTTAGGATAAAATATGGACTTTGGGTGATGGCACATTGAAGTAGGTTCTTTGATGCCAACAAATGGGTAAGTCAAATGAGGGTGCTAATAATGGAAGGGACATTCATGAACGAGGAAATCTCTGAACAGCCCACTTGGCATTGCTATCAACCTAAAACAGGTTTAAAAAATAAAACTTACTGCTTACTAGGTAAAAAAAAAAAAGTTCATTTTTGAGATGTCAGCAATCCAAGCACATACATGTTTTTCTAGTAAGGTTTCCTAGGGTCTGCAGAAAGTTGGCCCTGACACCTCCAAACTTCACACCAGGCCCTCTTTGGGTTCCAGGACCATAATGAATCCACTCCTTGACATTTACTTTTAGGGCCTCTACGACAGACAGGGCCACCATGGTGTGACAGTGGTGGTACAGAAGGCTGGGGTGACAGGCTGGGCACCATAAACTCTTACCCTTTGCCACACAGCATATTTCAACAGATGCATCATGTGACCCTGCCAAACCACAAAAGCAGAAAGTTTACTTGAAACGAGAAATTGTTACCAAGAAAAACCCTAAATAAACCCTCTAGCTTTACTTGTTCTTAGTCAATTTAAAATCACTAATTTTGAAGGACACACATTTGGGCAAAGCATTATTAGTTTCATGGAAGCTTAGCTGCAGATAACACCTCGGATGTTTAGGTCATGGCAACAGTTACGTGGTTCCCAGGGACCTGAAAGCTGCTTTTGCAGAAAACAGTGAACCTTTACTTGCACCTACAGGTGTCTGATGGGTAACTAACGCAGGAAAAAAGACTTGGCATCTCTGTCTTCATATTGTATCTGTCCCTTTGGCTCTTTTAACCCTTGAGTCAGATTCTACTCAGCTCTGCATACAGACATGTTCATCATTTAAATATGATTTTTCTCCCCCCCCCCATTTTATTGATATGTATAAATCCAAAATTTGAGCTTTACAGTGATCCTGAGCATTTTGTGAATATACATATCTTGGTAAGGTTACAAGATCTTATTTTTTCGCCCATTTTATTGATCTGTATTAGTGCAAAGTTTAAGGTTTACAATGAAGTTGAGGATTTTGTGCACATATGTATCTTGTCAAGGTGACAAGGACTTTCCCACTCTCCTTTAGTCCCTCCCCCTACCCACGCCACCCCCCTGGTTCACTTTGTTTTTCATTTTAAGTTCCATAAGAGTTGTGATCTGGGTCTCTCATATCAGAGAGACCATTCGATGTTTCACCTTCTGCTTCTGACTCACTTCACTAAGCATGATGCTTCTTCCATTTGCCCGCAAAAGCCTCCACGCTGTTGGACTTTATAGATGCATAGTATTCCATTGTGTATAAATATCACAGTTTGTGTATCCATTGGTCTGCTGATGGGTATTTTGCTGACTTCCATATTTTAGCTATTTTAGTTGTGCTGCTATGAACATGGGCATACATATATCTCTGTTATGTGTTGTTTTGGCCTCCTTTGGATATATTCCCAGGAGGGGTGTTACTGGATCGTAGGGGATATTTATTTCTAGTCTTTTTAGAGATCTCCGTACTGCGTTCCAAAGTGGTTGTTTGAATTTACATTCCCACCAGCGTGGTAGGAGAGTTCCCAGGACTGATTACTATTTGACTTGTTGATATGGGCCATTCTCTCTGGAGTGAGATGGTATCTCAGTGTTGTTTTGATTTGCATCTCTCTTATGGCTAGAGATGTTGAACATCTTTTCATGTATCTATTGGCCCCTTGAACTTCTTCGTGAGTAAACTGCCTCTTCATTTCATTTGTCCACTTTTCAATAGAATCCTTTATTTTGGTAGGCTTACTTTTCTTCAGCTCCCTGTATATTCTAGTTACGAGTTTCCTATCTGAGTTATTGGTGGTGAATATTTTTTTCCCAGTCTGTAGGTTCTCTTTTTACATTGTTGATAGTTTCCTTTGCTGTGCAGCTTTTTAATTTGACAAGATCCCATTTGTTAATAATGGGGATAATTTCTTTTGCTCTTGGTGTCTTGTCAAGGAAGTCTTTGCCTACCCCTATGTCTTTTAGATATTTGTCTAATTTATCTTCTAGGAGGTTCAGTGTTTTGCTTTTAATGTCTAGGTCTTTGATCTGGACATTCACATGCATAAGAATGAATCTAGCCACACACCTATCACTGTGTGCCAAAATCAAATCAAAGTTTAAATATGTTTTGTCCATGACCATGATACAGGGTTAGCTTGGCCTACTGCCTATTGGAGCTAGGATATTTCCTTTAACCCACCATTGTGCTTTGTTTTGTTTGTTTGTTTGTTTGTTTTTGTTTTTGTTTTTGATTTTTTTTAGCAGCTCAAGCACTGAAAGTCCTTCAGTCCTATTAAAAGGTCAGGATATTCTGCAGGTTATAGTGTTAGATGTGAGAGTAACTTGGCAGATCCTGAGTAAAGCTGATTGCCTATTCGCTTACTGCATACAAAGTCTGTAATGTTGCATAGGAGGATGATGATAGACACAGGAAAATCCAACAGCTTCTGACAGGAGTTGACTGTGACCAGCTAGTAGTCCAAGCCCATCAGAAGAAACACTATTGGAAGCATGCCTCTGGCCAAAGGGAATTACCGAATTTTAGCCAACTCAGCAAATCAAACAATTAAAAGCTGCTGCTGTCTTTGTTCAGCAAATAGAATCTCATCCTTTCAGCCAAAGCCCAAGTTTGGCTGAAGGCCCTTCCCCTGCCTCCAATAAAGCTCTGTCTCTGCAAATATGTGTGCTTTCCATATTTGGCCTAGTCTTGTGCCTACCATCTCTGAGTCAAAAGATCTCTAGGTCCTGTCTCATCTCCAACTACCTCCACTGGTAGCCTGAAGTCCTTTAGATCCCTCTCCTCAGAAATGTTACTGATGAGGGTGAAATTACTTCCTCGAGTCAGCCCTACCTACTCATGGCCCGGCCTAGAGTAGTGCTATAAGCGCATCGTGGGGGGGAGGGGGGACGGGAATAGAAATCATTCACACACCAAGTGTCTCTCTGCACATCACATGGACATAAAAAGAAGAAAACAAGCTAGGCATGGTGCATGGTGGCACAGGCCTATGATCCTAGCACCTGGGAGGCTGAAGCAGGAGAATCTTAAGTTCAACTCCAGCTCACACACACAGCAAGACTTTGTCTCAAAAAACAAACAAAGAAAAGGGTTGAGGATGGGGCTCAGTATGAAAGCTCTGGGTTCAGTCCTCAGTAACCCCTAGCCTCACGAATCAAATATGGTCACTCCCTCAAGAACCTGTACTGTTCAGGGAAATAAAACTCAGAAAGCAGATTTTTACCTGAGGTAGCTCACTACAAAGAACCCAATTCTAATAACAATCAAAGTCACAAAGATGGCTTGTGGCAGACACTGTCTGTATTAACTATGCTCCCTGAGAGTTACGCGCACAGAGGTAGCTTTACCTCATGCGTCCTTGACTTGGTACACAGTGCAAAGGACAGGATAGCGTCCCAGCAGGGTTATGGCACTTATCCTTGCATTGTGACATTCATGTGCAAACATCACAAGTCACGTGGGACCCCTTCCCTATCCCATAGTCCCACCTAAGTGGCAGGCACTGGCATCACCTTCAGAGCTCCCACTCTTGACCAGGGGGCAAAGGAATATTATGCAAATATACGCAGGTCCTTTTTTATCACTTCAATTTTCTAGATTGTTTTTTGGTTAAAGCATATGAGGTAGAAAAATAGGACACAAATTTAAATTCCAACAGAATTAAAATTTAACTTCCCTAGAGTTTCTTTTTTCTTTTTCTTTTCTTTCATTCTTTCTTTTATTTTTATTTTTGAGACAAGGTGTCACTCTGGAGTCCAGGCTGGTCCTGAATTCACTATGTAGCCCAGCTGGCCTCAAACACACAGCAATCCTCCTGTCTTAGCTTCCTGAGTGCTGGGCTTTGAGGCATGTGCCTTCATACCCAGATTACGTGGTACTGGGGAATAGTACCTAGGGTCTTGTTCTTGCTAAGCAAGTGCTCTAAACATTGTGCTATTCCTCCAGCCCTGCTTCGATCTTCTTTTGTGTGTTTTGTAGCTTTTTCTGTTTATGATTCCTCAGGATTGAAAAAAAAGCATCGTTCACCTACACAGCAAAACTCTCTGGTTCTTCCTGCATTTGAGAAATGGCCTACTCTGGCACTAAAGCGCTCCCAATCAGTGACAATAATTACATCAGTAAGTGAGCTGATGCACTCAGTGGATTGCTGGGCTTGACTCAAAGTGGAGAAAGTTGTAATTAGAGGAAATGTGTTGGAATTCACTTAGTGTCGAACTCTCTTGTCAATGGAGAATCGGGAACTTGAAGCTGCAGAGTGAAGCAATTCTGCCACTGTCCAACGCATGGCCTGCAGGGAGCTGGGAATTGCCCAAAACTTACCTTTGGCAAGTGCTGAGAGAAACGGGGTCCAGGCCTGGCTGTACAGCACAGACATCTGCCTGGTCCACCAGATGGACAGTGGAGTGCGGCCACTGCCAATTCACCCCACAAGCGCCCTGTTCAGTGGGAGTTAGGAGCATCCTCCAACACCAACTTGGGAAAAACAGATTCCCTGCTGCCTCTGCCCTGGAGGCCAATGAGCCCTCACCCTGCACTCTGCAATCCAGGGCTCACTAGTGCTGAAGGCTGAGTCTTGCTGAATGATAGGAGAGCCCCGCTTGATTGTGGCCACTCTTTGAGGCCTGAGTGAACCTCAGCCTGCATCTCCAGGACCAAACTCTGCCCCAGCTCTGTGCATGCTGGATGGCACATGCATGGATGGATGGGAGCATTATGAGCTCACCTGCAGCCTTGGCAAGGTGGCTTCCAGGCGGAATATTCTGGAGGAGAGCATGGTGCTGGGTCCATAGCACACACTCGGAATCCAGCCAAAGAGGGATGTGCTGGAGAATGCAGTGACACAAAGTTGGGCAAGTTTCCCTGTCACCCTATAATTATATTAAAAATGAATCGAATACAATTCTCTATCAGGAGATCTTTAGAGGCTCGTGGCTGCCAACTGCTTCCCATGATGAAACAAGGGTGCCGACTTCAATTCTGAAGGACCCAACTCCTTTGCCAAATCATCAAAATGAAGCATGGTGTGCCAATTCATCTCATGGAACAAAGCCACCCACTGGAAAGGGATGAAATTCCTATTTCTTAGCGGGGACTGGCCTGCCATATTAATTTTTCAGACTTAATGCATAGGTACATTCCCAATTGTCTTTTCTTCTCAATCCCAGAAGGAGGTATTAGCAACTTTATGCTCTAATATTGTTGAATCTGCTTTGAAGATAGATGAGACAGAAACATGCTTTGGCCCTTGATGTTTCAGCTAAGCACAGGCAGGGAGTGCAGGATGGTGGTTACGGACTGGCTCTATACTAGCTGTGCTGCAGGCAGCAATTAAGCTTTCGGGGTTCGGGTGTAATACATTGAGCAGATTCTTCCCTACGTAATGTCTCCCCAAGGTGCCTGCCAGGAATGAGCCCTTAGTAATTAATGCCAGTTGTCTAGGCAAAACCTTTACACCATTCGGGATGGACTGTGAGCAGAGCAGACTCTGCTTCTCAGACTCTTCTCAGTTGATCATGGTGGAAAAGGGGACAACAGTCAAGTGCAGGCTGCTGAGCATCCGTGGTGGCAAATCAGCAGGCGGTGAATGGTCTTGATGAAGAGGAGAGCACTCTGGACAATGACTGACAATGACTACAGCTCTCCTGCCCAGCGTGGGCACTGCAGTGTGGGTCCGCGTGAGCCACAATGTGGGTAAAGTTCATTTCTAAGGCTTTCAAGAGAAGGCAAGGATTAAAGTACGTTGGCAGAATCTTAGGTGCACTATTTTGGGAAGAAGATATTACAGCAGGAGGAGAAAATGTGTGAGCCCCTGCATGGTGGGGGTTTCTGCTCTGAGGGGAGGACACAAGAAGGGGCTCGCAGGGCAGCAGGATGGAAAGGCAGCATCTGGATGGTGGTCCTCAAATGTGGCCCAGGTAACCCTAAAGCTAGGGGGATCTGCTGAAGTTTGGCTAGCAGGGGAGGGCAGGAGGCAAGTCATGCCTTAGGAAAACGCATCTGGAGCAGGGAGGAAGGAAACACAGCTGAGAATGAAGCATTTTTTTTTTAAACAGCCTGTAATCCAAGCTGGTTCTGAACTCACTCTGTAGCCCAGGCTGGACTCAAACTCACAGCCATCCTCCTGCCTTAGCCTTCTGAGCGCTGGGATTACAGACATGTGCCACCACACCTGGCTTAAGTGGTGCTGAGGAACTGGAGAACGAAGTCTTGACCCTCAGTTTTCTTGTACGTGAAGTGTGGATGCAGAGGGTAAGAGGTACTTCACAGGGTGGTCAGTTAATATGTATGAAGAACCCAGGACAGGGTCAGGCATGAGGGGTAGGCACACCATTCACTACTATTTCTGTTGGTGTCATCTTGTCCATAGCTGGGATCATTTCCCATCTCTGAACACAGCTATGATCGGGGGACTGGAGATGCATGGGTCACACAACTCCCCCACGAACCTCCTGGGAGCAGAACCCAGGTAGGGTCAGGACTGAATGCACAGCTTCATACCACTCTGGCAGCAGGGTGCACAAACGAGCTAATACAAGGACTGTTGGAAAGATCTGTACTGCTAAAATGGACCAACTGTTTTCATATGAATTTCCTTATGCATAGAAAGATGCAAGCAGGGAAGGGACACAGACAAATATTTAGAAGATGTTTATAGGAGCGTATCTGTAGCCTCATTCCCTTTCGATCTCTGATAATGCCTGGTATTTCCAGGGCCCTGCAGAATCGCTCCTCTGTTAACTGCATTTTGCAGGCAATGAGACAGGTACAGGGAATTTCTGCAACTTTAATAAATGAGGCCAAGGAAAGCAGAATCTCAAGGTCTCAGCTCTCAGCAGTAATGGGGCACAGTCTCCCAAAAAATATGGTTGTGGACCTTTCGTGGGAGGTCAGCTAGCTCAATCTCAAGGAGGGAGGATAGAGGAAGCAGAAGCTGAGCCATCATGGGGGACAAACAGCCATTGGTAGGTATGGAACTAAAAAAAGTATCATATGGGAACATTTTATAAGTAAAAATTTATGAGCATCTTACTGTATTTGAAAACCATTTGCTGAAGCAATTTGGTTCCCTGGAAGAAAAAACCTCATCACATATTTTGATGTTCTCTTATACATAGAAAGGCACAAATCGCTTGAAAAAGAGACAAACTATAACTTCTTTTACACTGTTATTGCATTTTAGCCTGCGCCGGAACGTGACCCTGAGTTTGTGCTTGCAGCTGCCCATTCGAGCTCATGCCCGGGCTCAGAAAAGAACAGGCACTCTGTGAAATGATGTGATTTTTTGCTTGCTCAAGCTTTGTGCACCCGCTAAAGAAATTTTTACTGTATGTATGTGGAACGAATGGCTGAAAAGAACATGATGGTAAATTCCCTGTACGGTAACAGAAGGGTTTAGAATCACATTCTGCTTTGGCCATGATGACAGACAAGGCTTGGTCAATGAGAACACAACCAGGCAGCAAAGGTAAGACTTCACTTGCAATGTCCTTCATGGCCTTTAAAGCATTTTCACAGGCAAGTTCCTATCAGGGCTCTCTCGCCTCGCCTGTGTCTGCTGGGGGCTGGTCTGTGCACTGCGGGTAAGTGACAGTCTCCCTGGGCTCCACCTCGGAGACTCAGTGGTACACCATCCCCCAGTCCTCAGCTAGGAAAAACCATGTCTCGAGACCTTGTCAAGTTCTCCCTGGAGGGCAAAATTGTAGTTGAGAAGAAAAGGAGTAGACGAGAGGAGACATGGTTTGCCAAGGAGAGACCTGAGCTCCAGACCAAGGCTCATCACTGCCTGGTCTGGTGAAGGCAGGCACACCAGGTGCACCTTCATTTGCGTCTCTACAGAAGTCAGCTACTCAGCACTGCCTTTCACAGTACTGGCCAAGAACCAAGTAAAACAACCAGAATAAACATGCCTGAAGGAAACCACGGCACATGAGCTGCACTATCTTTGTCATACGAATCTTCATGTGGCTAAAGCACCTAAGATTAGCCCATCATGTGGCCAAGCATATGGGGCACCAACAAGGGGTGCTGTCTCCTTCAATTCAAACAATAGCAGGTGTAGGACTTGAGCCACAGGCCTTGTGTGATGACCTCTTGTTGGTGCAGAAGGAATGCAAAGCCAGGGGGTCAGGTACAAACCTTTTTCTTTCCCACAGCACAACCTGGATGCCAGCACAGAATGTCCACCCATAGACCATGACTCACGTACCTTCACATCAGCCTCCTTTTCCTTCATTAGCCTGGCACCTGTGAGCCACCAAGACTGTCATTACTAAAGGCCATATTTCTGGAAGAGCTGGGACTGGCTTCTTCAAGGGTCTTAACTTTACTAACTCTACATTTGTTTACCATGGGTCTATTCTGATAAGTCAAAGGCACTTTGTAAAGGTCAGGCACTCTTATAAAAACCCAGATGAGGGTGTTCCCACTGCATTATGTAACAGGGTTTACCCAGAATCCACCTATTCATACAATTGCATTCAGTCTCTGGTCCCAAGGCAGTGAAGGTTAGCATCTGTAAAGGAGAGGAAATGAACAAGGTGAAACCCATGGTTGCCTTGATTTATTACCCAGAAAGCATATTATCAGGATATGGCACAAGTAGGGAGCCCATGGATTCTCTGTCCGTTAAGAGAATGTCAAGAAATGACAAGAATAGGAGAGACAGACAGACAGACAGAGAGAGAGAGAGAGAGAGAGAGAGAGAGGAAGGGAGGCAGGGAGGGAGGGGAAGAGAGGAAGAGAGGAAGAGAGAAAGAGAGACAGAGAGACAGAGAAAGAGAAAGAGAAAGAGAAAGAGAAAGAGAAAGAGAGAGAGTGTGTCTTCATTATTCAGTTAAATTCTGCTGAATTCTGATCATATGATAAGTTATTCCTTATCTGGACAGAACTGGAGCATTACCAGAGGTCCCATACAACTGGGAATGGTTTGTGTTCTCACTAGCCAGTTTCACAATTCACAGAATTGGAGAAAAAAATTCAGCATTAGTATTTGCTTCTGTAGTAATCAGACAAACTCAGCCTTTGCTACAGTTTGGAGTTGACTATCCCTCAAAGGCCCATGTGTTAAGGGCTTCAGTCAGTCCCTAGAATGGAGTTACAGGGAGACAGTGAAACATGAAGAGGAGGAAGAGCCCAGTGGGAAGTCTTGAAGTCATTGGAGACATGTTCTTCGAGGAAACCATTGACCTTGACCTCTTCCTTCTCTTTTGCTTTCTGGCATGATGTGAACAGTCTCCTTCACCATGTACACTGCTAACATCTACAACTACATTAGAGGCCCAAAGCAATAGGTCTGCTTGATCTTAGACTGCACCCTTTAGATCTCAGCTAAAACCACTTTTCCTCTCATAAGTTAATCATACCGACTTTTTATGGTGATAGAAACCTGGCTAACAAGTCTTGGTCTAAATATCACCCTAGTTCTTCCTGGAAAAGCTTAAGAACATGATATAAAACTATCAAACTCTTCTCAGGTAATCCAACTGTGCTTAGAATAAAGGTCAAGAATATCTACACACATATAAAAATGCCCACACCCACCAAGATTAAATTCATAGCATGTGACTTTCAATAAAAACCATACCAACCCTACCACAAAGTGGGAAAATAATTCACAACAAGCAGAAAAATCAATCAATAAAAGAAGATCAGTTTGAAAGAAGCAGTAAGCAAGAACATTAAAAAATTTTCATAACTCTTTCACATATTTAAGAAAATAAAGGAAAAAATGAGAGGTCAAGACACAAAAATGCTCGAATTAGAAGTTTTAGGGATGAAAACTGCCGTGTTTGTAATGAAAAATACACTGAGTGAGATGAACACAAGGACACTGAAGAAAGGAAGAAAAAGAAGCTTGAAGACCACAGGACAAATTATCGAAAGTAGGAGAAAACAAAGAATGTTAAGAATAAGGGAGAATAAGGAGTATTAAAAATAACCATGACAGTGAGCTGATGAGCAATTTCAAGCAGCCTGATATATGCAATTAGAATCCCAAAAGAGGGTAGTAGAGGACAAAAATTATTGAAGAAATAATTAGCACAATTTTCTACACTTGATGAAAAACAGAAATTCAAAGGCCCCAAAAACTTCACAAACCTTAAACATGAAGAAAGCTACACCAATGCAGCTTACGATGGTATTATAATTTGGCTCTGGAAGTGTCTGGATGTTGCTTGAGAGTGTGACACATCACTAAAGGCGTGGCCCGGAAGGATACACTCTTCATGGCTTCTCTCCATGGGATGCCCCGAGCAGCTCTTTTCTGCTGGCCCCTTCTATCACGCTGCCAACGCTAGCCGAACACGAATGGACCAAGAACTATGAGCTAAAACCTTTCCTTCTGAAAGTTGTGGGTGTCGAGTACTGTGTCCTAGCAATGGGGAAATAACCGAGACAGTGAAGCTGCTCAGAACAGTGATAAAGAGAGTATCTTGAAAGCTGCCAGAAGGGGAGAACTATATTACACACTGGAGGAAAAGCCACCAGCAGACAGAAGAAGCCTGCTGATTCATAAAGGAATAATGAGTACTAGAAATAGTGGGTAGGAAAGGCTGCTCTCAACATTTTTATCTCCACAGAAATGGTAAATGAAATATAGTTTATTACTCATTCTCTCCGTCACGATATTTTCTATTTCTTGCTTCTGGGTTGGCTACATTCTGGTCCTCTACTCATACGTATAGGACTGTAATGCATATTTATTTTACATCCAGGCCAACTATGGAGCCAAGCACAGGCAGGTAGGCAGGAGGTGCCTGATGAATTCCCCTGCACTGCTGTGGGCCTATGTGTTCCAGTGGTTGACTCTACCATAAGCAAGCGCATCACACCTGGACGTACACATGCAGACTCAGTGTCTGCTGGAAGGCAGCGAGACATACACAGCCAGCCGTACGTGTTAGTCACCTGACTTTAGATCTGGTTTATATTCAAGCACGGATCACACTGAAAACACAGCATGCTGCCATGTGCCGTGTTCCCAAAGCAGGTGCCACTTGGTAACCGGCTATGAGGACAAACACCTATCCCTGCTGGGCCAAGAGCCTAGCTCTGTCCTGGCTCATTCAACTGCTGGCAGAGCCTCTAGCCCCACCCCCACCCCCGACCTGAGCTTGCCTGTGGCCACTGTCCAGCAGTGTGGGTGGCGTCTGGGCCCTGCATTCACCATTACTGTCTCGGGTGCCTGTGTTTCCTTTCCCTTTTCGGAGGCGTATTTTTGTCCTCTGAACATCTCCTATCCCTGCCAGTCACTGAAGGAAATGTCACTGCTCATACAATTACAGCCAGCTCCAGGCTCCCTCCTTACAGAAGTTCTATTTACATCTCAAAGAGTATGCTGGTGTTTCATTTTAAACAACGGAAGCTGTACGTCTGTGCATGAACCTAAAAGGAAGAACTGAGTTCTTGGCCCAGAACTTTCTGTAGAATTCAGCAGGAACCTTCTATGCAACTGGAGGGTTCTGCCTGAGAACCTCTGAGAGCTTTCGGCATGGGGTGTTTCATTCTTCCAGAGGGCCTTCTCCCCGTGGGGCAAGAGGGTGGGGGACACATAACAGTTATGAGCAATGGGCAGAAGGATGGAAAAGCCACCCTGCAGGCTGCTGTGATCCCTGCAGGGCCACAACGTGACCACTGAGAAGTGTAGCCAGAGCAGAAAAGGAACAGAGATGGCTGTGCCAGGCTGTGCATTTCTCTAACCTCGCTCTAACAACCATTTTATTAGATTCTAAGAGACAGAGACCAGTGAGAGCTTGCAAATGCTTGAAATGTGAATTCTTCTTTTCTTTTCTTCCCTTTCCTTGTCTCTCTTTCTTCTGTGGTAGTGGGGCTGAAACCAGGGCCTTTGCAGTGAGCTCATTCATTCCTTTATTCATTTAGAAACAGAACTTCACTAAGTCATGAAGTTTCCCAGGCTGGCTTTGATCTTTTGATCCTCCCACCTCAGCCTCCCAAAGTGCTGGCCTTCCAGGCATGCACCACCATGCCAACTTTTGAGATAAGTTAAAATGAAAAAACTGCATGTCTGGCTTGATCTTTGGGGAAGGTTATGCCCAGGGAAATGATGGTTGGTGGTGTGGGTTTACGCTGACACGGGGGACTGAATGCTCTTTAACTAAACTGGTCCCTGGTGTCAATGATGGCAGGTGGTGTGGGTTTACACTGCAGGTCCAGGTAGCCCCTGAGTTCTTCTTGGCCCTCTGTGGACTTTCCTTCATATCTGTCGTCTCAGGCCTCTTGGAAGCACCTCTCATCTCCTTGGTCCTCCAGGTCCACATCCCTATGACTGCCTATGTCACATCCTTAATTCTTCTGTTTTCTATACCCAGGTACAATGCTTACCTCATAGACAAGGGTCCTTAACCCCCAGGACACCAGCACATGGCCTTGGAAGGACGCCACAGCTGGGACAGATGAGCCACAACTGGGAGGTGGGTGGTGAGAGAAGCTCCCCCTCCACGCAGTGCATCCTCACTGGTTGTCACCCAATGGAATGAACTAGCCTATGCAGGGTCCCAGGGGCAGTGGACGTGATGGGGACTAAAGGCAGGGGGATTCTCCATTCCACGGGCAGTGGGGAAGCCCCCTTTGGGGCTTCCTGCTGATCTGACAGGAGGTGAAGCCCTGTTCATCACTCCTCTCCTGCTGCTGCTGCTCACATTTCAAAGCTATCCTCCAAGAACCTACTGTAAAACAAATACACCTCCCCCCACCCCCTTGGTTGGGAGAATGCTCTCCAACCAAGCTGATTCCTAGTGTCAAAGGGTTGGGGATCACGGACCTCGACGGTATCTATCCTTGGCACAGTGACCCCAGCCAGCATGCGATTTCTCTTATTCCTTCAGCCCAACTGGCAAGTTCCAGCACATTTTCTTTCTTTCTTTCTGCTCTCATGGGCCTATGTCCCTGGCATCGTCATGAAACTATATGACAGAGTCTGGCTTCAGATTCTTACTGCCCACAGGACCTGCATTTACTCGTGTGTTTGGGATCATACCCTGCCCCTCCCTTCCCTGGCCCTAGTGAGAGGAGCTGGCTGCTTAATGTACACCTCAGTGATGATGCAGCCACTAGGCAGAGACATAGGAGGCAGGGAGTGGGCAAGCCCCTCCCCTCTGCCTTGGTTGTGTTTCCTAAAGTGCCACCAACCCTATCTTGTTCTTGCAGGCAGCCCCAACTCCTCTGTTCTTTCAGAAGAGCAAAGATACATATGTCTACCTCTGTCATCTTGGATTATACCCATCTCCCTTGGCTTCTCAGTCTTCTGCCACCTGACTCCAGATGCCTGCATTAAATTCCTCCTACAAAAGCAGCAGTTCTCACCATGTTCCTAATCAAATCAAAATGGATCAAAGACCAAGATATTAAAACAGACACACTGAACCTGCTGGAAGACAAAATAGTCGAAATCTTTGAAGACAGAGACATAGGCAAGGACTTCCTCAACGGAACACCTCTTGTACATGAGACAACACCAAGAATCAACACTTGGAATTGTATCACATTAAAAAGCTTCTGTGCAGCAAAGGAAACAATCAGCATATTGAAGAGATAACCAACAGAAAAGGAAAAAAAAATTTGCCAGCTACTCCTTAAACAGAAGGGCTATTATCTAGAATATACAAAGAATGGAAAAAACTTACACTCCCCCAAATAAAGGATGTAATCAGGCAAGTGAAATGAAAACACAGCTCTCAGAAGTACAAATGACCAGTAAATACATGAGAAAATGTCCAGCATCTCTAGCCATCAGAGAAATGAAAATCAAGACAACACTGAAGTTCCACTTAACCCAGTAAAAATGGCTGTTACCAAAAACTAATATGTATATATAATATATTAATATGATATATAGTAATATATTATATAATATATATAATATGCTGCTGTAAAAGTTGTGGAGGAAATGGAATACTTCTACATTGTTGGTGGACCTGTGAACTGGCAAAACCTTCATGGAAAGTAGTATGAAGATTCCTCAAAAAAATAGAAAATAAATACCCCATTTGACCCAGCAATATCTCTTCTGAGTATTTTTCCAAAACACTTATAGACATCACAATAGTGATACCCATACACACATGTTTACAGGCGTACAACTCATAATGGCTAAATCTTGAAAGAAGCAAAGATGTCTATCACATGGCCACTTGGCCCCTCGGCCTAGATCTAAATGGATAAAAAGGATATGGTATGTATGCACCATGGAGGATGACTCTGCCACAACGAAAGATAAATTTGAGTCATCTGTAGAAAAATGGATACAGCTT